>JAPVRG010234921.1:0-10459 GCA_029783565.1 Rhagoletis cerasi | reverse complement strand
GAATTCTAAATATTTATTTAATTTATTAAAAATGGAACTAGAGTTTTTAAAACCGAAAGAAAATTGTTCACTGTTGCTTTTGTTGTACCAGCTTACAAAACTCAAGACAGAGTAAAGAACCTTATACAATATCCATAATGGAGTTGTGTCGAAGTATCGCACGTCTCACGAAGCGATGATGAAATTCAAGAGGCGAAAGTTGAAGAATGGGTTGATATATTCTCGATGAATGCCCTTCAAGGCTTGTCTATAATAGGCTCTGGGATATATTCATAGTCAAAGTAAAGTCGACACTAAAGTTAGTTGCAGCTTTTGGATATAATTTTCAAAGAAATATCTGGCAAAAAAGCTGCAACTAATTTTAAAGTCGACTTTATTTCATCCATTAATATGCCGCTATATTTGCATAGTCAGTCTGGTTCAGTGGATAGCGTAGTCTCATTCAAAGTACACTTGGCTCTGCCGACTCGAGTTTTTACCAACAAAGGAATTTTTCACTAATTTTTTCTGTTTTACTTTTAATCCAAAATACTTCGAATTTATTTTGCCTTATTGGTTTCTATATTAAAGTAATACCTATTTTTAACAGTAAGAATTACTGTATAGAAAATATGTAAAATAAAGCCGGTTTATCTGGTTTTTTCTTAATTTGAGAATGGCCAACCTGTTTTGTCAAATTTCCATTTTTCGAATAACACGAAAACCGGGTTTCGAAAAAGGGCGAATAAGCGAATACCCTACAAGATACGTACAGCAAGAAATATGCGTCCAGCAATACAAGGAAAGCTCAACGTCGAGAAGCTGCAATCACAACAGACATCCAGTTACTCGACTTTTTATGCGAGCATCCTCGGCCGCTGAGCTTCTCAAGTATTGCGGCGAGGAGTTAGTAAGCTACATGCAGCAAATCTTATGCATAATATGGACTGAATAAATGTTTATAATGAGAGAAGAAATCTTGGAAAGCATTCGTGATGTTGGGTTTTACCACCAGCTCCGTTAAAACTACGAGGGATCTCTCCGAGCCTTTTGATACCAAATGAGGTTCCGAACACGGCGACTTTCTTATCTCATTCATGTCTGGAGAAGATATTTAAAGTGGCTGAACTGAATTGCTTACGAATAGCGATAAAATCTACATTTAACGGCTCAGAAACCACACTGCTTGATCTGCCTTATCCGAGTTGAATGCGGAAGCATGGACGACTGAGTCTGAAGGAGAACGAAGACAATACTCGATATATCCTGTTGAATAGTTTTCGCCAAACCCAAATAGGTACCCAAACCTTTCGCACTCACCTTTTTTTTGTGCACTCACTTTCCTCTTAAAGGAAAGATTTTGGGTTCAATTTCAAATTTACAAAAGTTTAGTTTAGTTTATTTTTAGGTTTTGTATCTTCGGTTTTCACACTTTCAAACTGGCAATTAAATGTTAAATATGTATATGTGCATATGTGTCTACATATAAAAAATGCATTTAATATTCGTATTAATCACAAATGCTAATTTGATGGGGCGCGTGCGCGTTGTCCGACGTAAGTAGCTGAACTGCTATGTCGCTGATTTGGCACGATGATGTAGGCGGCCGTGCGCGCTCGGTAATCGTTTTCGGAGTCTTTTCGACTCCACACAGCTACGGCCAAGGATGCGCGCACGGCCGCTGTATTGCATTTAAGCGGCGGCTTAAACACCTGTCATCAAACAAACAGTTAGTCACCGTTGACGGTTGTAATTACGAAAAGCTAAAGGTCGGTCTAAGGTCCCTTTTCACACCTCAGTACCTACTGAGTTCTGAGTTTATTCAGTAGTCCATAAAAGGTTTCCGGTCATACGAGTGCAGATGCTGGTCTGGTATCCGTGTTACCTTATTCCTGGTTGGCAAGAGTTGAAGAGGATAAAAACACTCCTTTACAAGCTTGGAGGTGCTCCTTCTATTGAATAGATGCCCTGATGGCCACTTACCTGACTTAAACAAATTCCTGAGAAAGCGGCTTTCATCCTTTGCAAAATTTATTCGGCTAGAAGTCAGAAAGGCCGCATCTTTCTAACCCCCCGATTTCCCCCAAAATAACTTTCTAATGATATTCGTTATAAAAAGTATCGTCAGATATTCGAAGTTGCAACTCGGCCGAAGCTGCTGCTTCTTTACATGTAAAGCAGAGTTCATCCTATAAGTGACTCCAGACTCCAGATTAAAAAGTTCTCATATATCCTGTGAAAGCCAACGTTTGGAGTTCATTTGAATGACAGTTATTAAGTTTTTGGTCAGCAAATAATGGAGCTGTAAGACATAATGGGATGGAAGATCAAGCGGTATATCACTGCACTAACTTTGAGCTCAGACGCCATGACCAGCCAAAAAGTTGTCTGCAGGCTCAGATGACTCTTGTGGCTTTAGTGGCCAAAAAGCAATGTTCGAAGTGTATGCAGTATGTTAAAAAAAAGAAAGAGAAGCCAGCAATACAGCCAAATTTGATTATTTACGAATAAGTGAACTTTGATTTTATGCGGAACTTCGTCCTGGTATTTTCAGGGTTTTCCAGCACTTTTTCGATCCCTTTCAAAATTTTTTCGGTATGTAACCGGATTTTTTAGTACTTTTGGGGCTTTTATTTATTTTATTTTTCAGGGTTCTCCGAGTTTTATTTTTGGGACAATTTCAGTAGTTTAGGGTACTTTTTCTGGACCGTTTAAAATTTTTTGTGGGTACGTTTTGGGATGGTACCCGCAGTTTTCGGTATTTTGAATTTTTTCGTAAGCATTTACCGTTTTTCAGGAGTTTTTGGGATTTTCGGCTTAATTGGGTACTTTTGGGACTATTTCCTTATTACTATTATATACAGCCTATAGCATATTTTCAGGGCATCTCTGGGATTTTTCGGAACATTATGAGGTTTCAGGTTTATTTCTGGACTATTATGCTATTGTATAGATCGTCTAGCATTTTTTCAGGGGGCTTTCGGGATTTTTCAGGAATTCCCAGGGTTTCGAGATTTCCAGAACTATTTCGGGATTTTCGGAATTAACTCGGTGTTTTCCGCATTTTAGCATTTATTCCGGGGGTGGGTGGGACTTTGTATGTTTTTGTAATTTTCGGCACTTATTCAAAAATTTTGGGACTATTTCGGAGTTTTTGGGACTAATTCGGAATGCTATTATATACTTGAGTATATTTTGATGGGGTTTCCGGGATTTTCCGGAACATTACGAGGTTTCAGGATTATGTCGGGACTATTTCGGCATTTTCGGCACTTCGGGATTACTTTTGTAAACAGTATTTAGTGATGCAAACTTAGATCAAAGAGCTGTAGCCTATATCTAAATATCCACTTTTTTGTTTCCATTTGTATGGAACGAAAAAAATGTCAACTAATTGGTCCACTAATTAGAGTGAAGAAGAGAGGGCCACAAAGCAATCACGTTTGTATACAGCAAAGTTTTACAATTATTCGCTTTTCTGATGCCCAATCTTTTTAAAGCAAATCAAATTCTCGCAGTTTTTATTACCCATATACTCTTATTTAGAACTCCAACCCACATACATACTGACACTAAATAAAGTAGTCAGTAATAAGTTTACAGCCGCTGTAGACACGTACGCAAATCCATCACCGACAAATAAGCCAAGCATGAGCTGGAATGCCAAGGAGTCACGGACGTGATATTTGTGTTATGCAGCGGCACGATACCTCTGAGATACATTTCGATGAAATGCAGTGTTCGCTGAGCTTTGGATACTTATCGCTTTTATGCGATTTCAATTGCACTCAAACCATCGACCAACAAACCACAGAAAATCAACGAAAAGGACACAAGCAAATAAAATGCATTGCGCGTATTGCCTAAGCATACGCAAAAGTAAACTGGATATACTTGGTATGCACAAAGGCAAGATGAACTTCTCGGCGCATTTTTATAGCTGTTTCAACTTTGCTATATAAATACTTATGTACATACTATCTTATTGTTCTGCCATTCATCTTGAGTGGGTTGACCATGATTGTTTTTCGTAAACACAAGAGGCTTGAACAGCTTCACTTCCTTTTTGCGCTTTAGTGCATTCGATTCAACTTTTAATGAACCTTTAAGGAATGTCTACTGCACAGCATCCTTACCTAAAAGGCGCTAGAATATAAACAACATACGTTTGCTTGGCGGCCTTCTTGGACATAGGAGGAACGTTCAACAATGTCTGTCTAGAGGCGATAGGGCGGCCACTCAGCAATGTGGGAATTGAGAAATTGCTGGTAAAGTGGATTTCAGCCATGCTTCGTTAATGTTGAGGTAGGGAACAGCGAAGATATACTTTCGTAATCTTTCGATTAGAATAACGAATCTCTTCGAACAAGTCCTTTGCTGTGATTTTTGAAGCAAAAGAGAAGAAAAAGCAACTAAACGAAGAAATTAAGTCTACTAATGCTGCCGTCGGATATGTTTTTGCGTCTTTCGTTATTTGATGAACCTGCCTAGAATCAGCTGTGTGAATAGTTGCCTTAGCACTAAACTCAAAAACCAACCCACAGTCGCCCACCACCACTACTTACGCGTATGTATGTATGTAGATACATATCTAGTGAGTCAGAAAATAGAATTACAACCTTCTTAATTATAAACTTTTCATGTAAATATTAATAAATAAAAAATTCTCGTTTAATCAAAGGTAAAATAAACTTTTAAAAATAAATACCAGACAAGCAGAAATAAATTTAGATAGCATAGTAACTCATACCCACACATACGCACACACAAGCATTTACATATGTACATTAGACCGTATCGAAAAAAGAAGTTCGCCGTACACCCCCTCATATGAATTGTTTTTGAAAAGCATTTTTTTTTTTTGGACAACCCTAGTAGTCGCCCAATTTCAGTTTTCTTCGTATTTTCGGCATTTATAGTCGGATTTTAAGGTGTGATACACCAATGTTTTTGTGTCGATAAGGAGTTTTTCCTATGAAAGTTCATTGACCTCAGGTGCTCCATAAAAAAAAAACAAAAAAAAAACAAAAAAGGTGCCTTTTTCGTATGGTTTCCCTACTTAACTAATCGAAATACTTTTTTCGCAACTGAGACCTGGTGGGTAAGTACCACAATGGAGCACATGAGGTCAATGAACATCCGTAGAAAACCCCCCTCCTCGAGACAAAAACATTGGTGTATCACACTTTAAAATCCGACTATAAATGCCAAGGATATGAAGAAAAATGTAATTGGGCGACTACTAGGGTTGTCAAAAAAAAATTGTATTATTTTTTTAAATGTTCTTTAAAAGCACTTCATATGAGGGGATGTACGGCGAGCTTTTTTTATTTCGCCTGTAAGGCGAGACGCTCTAATGTACATAGTCCATCAACTCAAGTGCGCACAGCCAGGGAAAACCTACACATCACATGTATACTCGTATCTGCATCCATTCATAAAACAATGCAGCTATAAATAGTACACCCGCTCGCAAAAAATCCTTTAAACTTTTAGTTTGCATACATACCAGGAGCTCACACAGCTTTTATTTAATCATTTGCATAAAACTAGTCAGCAGACATGTTTGCACAATAAAAGCTCAACCTACAATGATGAAGGCTTTAGAACAAGAATATGTTCTCAATACAATCTTCTGCATTACTTAATGGTTCATTTGTCACATGTTTTTGTGTTTGGAGAGGTTGCTATCAAATTTCATATGGCTCTCTAATTGATACCAGCATGCTAAATACTAGATATATATAAGTATGCACATTAGGGTGTCCGTTTTTTCCTAAGTAAGTTTTTTTATTGCTGCCGCCCATGATTTTTTTTTCTTTTGCCCAGAAACAAAATATCCAATCCGTAAAAACTATTAATTTTTAAAATAAACATCTCCGAAATCATGTTACATTTCCGATGTAAATAACATGGAATTTTTGAATTTTTTGCATTTAATTTTTTCCTCTGAAACAAATAAGGTTACATGAATGGCCAATGTATATTTTAAAAGAGAATTGAAGGGTCTACAATAAGACCTTATATGATTTTTCGTTAAATTCACTCCTCAGAAAGTTATTCAACATTAAAGTTTAAATTGTATAGCACACTTGGTAAGTAGGCGAGCGCAGAGCGTTCAATTCTCTGGCACAATACACATAATGACCAATGCGGCAGCGAGAAAAAAAACCAGCTTGGGAAATAACGGACATCCTAATGTACTTATGTACTTATATATGCAGCGCTGTGAATACAACAACCAAGCAGATAATTTTGACGAATTTATTTATCGCTTTATTTCTTTTTTAATCTTTTATTTTCTCTTTCTCCTTCGGATGAACAAAAGCAGCTTGCCTCTCCGACAAACAACGTAATACCGATCCAAGCTCGAGCCGGCCGGAAATAACTTAAGCGCTACATGGGAAAAGGTATGAGCTACAAGGAAGCCAGATAACTAGCGAAATAACCTATTGGATCACCTCAGAAGGGATAAATCTGCTTAAAAGGGAGCTCAATCGGGAAACTCAAATTGACAGAAGCAATCCCTGAGGAAAGTGACCAAACCAGGTGACGGCGCTACGAGAAATAAGCCAGTTGAAAAAAAATACTGTGCCCACTTCCTAGGCAAACATGCCGCGCCAATAGGTTGTAAATGTCTCGAAGCCATTATCCCCCATAGACGCACTGTACGAGGTGAAGTTGGGTATAGTTTCCGAGCTGAAAGCCGTCCAAATGCCATTCTTAGAGGGTCTGGAATAATCGGGATAGTGGCTACTATAGACCTACCTACCTGGCATATACAATACTGCTTCTTTCCATCTACCATCTCTTGATAAACTACTTTGAAACTTTCGAGCCGATATTTTCGTAGACAGAAGGACCGAGCAACTTTACATTACATAGGTATCGCCCACCGCTCGCTGACTTGACCACATGTTCATTGGTCTGGCAGCAGACCTCATGTGACCAAAGGAGCCCCCAAACTCTCTCTACCTGAGGAAAACTCCTCAATAGTGCCTTGTCCCGCTAGCTCGTCGGTCTTACGGTTCCGTCTGTCAGAATATGTGTTCAACTCATTGAATGGTATTACATTTGTAAACATCCAATCTGCTGCTTATTTTATGGCTGCGTGGCAGGTAGCTTCATTTGCAAATCACTGCAGTTATAGCGGAGCCTTAATTTAAGTCATTCCAAAACTGCACTCCGTGCATCCTTCCCTTAAAAGAATATGTGCGGTTTAATATCCAGTTGGACCCAGCGTCTTCTATGACTTACGCACTATTAAGATCCCTTGGCTGAAAACGTTTTAGGTCAGGTACTTCTAGTTAAGGGCTGCACAATGGCACATAGTGTGCTTTTCTGCTTCCTGTTCTTCGTGATTCGGCCTGCACTGGTCAGAGCTAACAACTCCTACGTTTGACAAGTGATTCATTACCCTGCAGTGACTAGTAAGAACGCCTATAACAATTCTTACTTCGTGCTTACTAAGGTGAAGGAGTGCTTCGGCTTTGCCTGCTTATATTTCCGGTATGAAAGATTTAGTCTGTCTGTTTCCCCCATAGTTTTCCATAAATGTTTCGCTTCTTCCTTAATCGATATATAATAATTCCGAATGACGGAGCTCCATTCTGACCGGTAGAGGATCTTGGGTCTATGAATTCGCTTCTTCATTACCCATGATTTACCCCGGTATCCAAAAGGGGTAACCCCGGTTCGGATATGCCTGTGGTTAGAAAAAACGTATAGCCAACAAACACAATCTTTAGCATTGCGTGAAACGCGATACTATGGGTGCTCCAACGTAGCCTATTGATTCCAATTAGGGCAGTTCTTTTAACTCATTCCAACTCAGTAATCAGGGTGGCATTATCTACCAACATCACACAGTTATGTAAATTTTAAAAGGTTGCCAATTACTCACCTCAACAGTATACACTTCACCTCACCCCCATATATGTACTTCACTCTGTCAAAGAGCGCTAGAGGAGAGCAGCATATTGAAGGAAATTGAATGTTAGTATCTGTTAGAGCGAGCTCCCTTTTACTAGAATTCACTCCAACCACCTGGCAGCACCTCCTTTCCAAAGTATCCAGCAGATCGTTGACTAAAACGACCCGAAGTCGTCGCGAAAGAATTCCACTTTGTGGGATATCCACACGCTACTCTGGCTAAAAGCGTTACACAAATTCGGAACTTCAGATATGTCACAAATCAGGCTATAGATAAACCACATGGGCGCCCATCTTTTCTGAGTAGTTTACAAATACGAAAAGCAGAATATTAAGATATGCATATTAAAAATTAATATGCATATCTAAGCCGTAATGCGCAAAAATTAACTACGTACCTCTGCAAATTTTTTTGTCTTATTTCAAGCAATAAACGCACTACTTAAGTCAATGTTTTGGACGTGACATACTTGTAGAAGCAACACGTCTCCTATTTGAGTATTTTCCCCGCACAATAGCGCAAAGGCATGCCGTAAGTACTCAAAGCGTATAGCCATATATGGTGACAGCAACCGGAACTGAATGGATAAGTAACACAGTCAACCAAAGAGTAGAATGGTCAAAAGATTAAAGTTTTCGTACTACATACTTATGTACATATGTGCATATATGTATATGTATATATGAAAAGTTCCAGGAAAAATCTAAAGTAAGTTTAGAGGAGATATTAAAGAGATATATATATTTAAGAGACATGCATATAAGCTGGTAATCATAAGTTGAAAGGTGATTGGTGACTCAAATTTATATACAGGACTACCGGGAAAGTCGTCCTAGATACTTAAGGAGATTATTATTTTTGATTACTTTGGTTATATGACATGATGCCCAAAACATAAGAAAATATAAATTTAAAAAAGAATTAAAATTAAAAAAATTGAATGAGAATTTGTATCAGGTAAAGGGGCGGCCATATCGAGAACGAATTATAATGAATAAAAAGAGTTTAAGTTGTTATGTGTTTTGTTTTTGTCACGAATTTTTAACCCTTTTTTTGGACTCGATTGAACCTAACTAACATTTTGGGTTCAAGTCCAGTATGCGGCTAAAAAAGCATCACAAGCCATAATCCTCCTCAGTAAATTGATGGTAAATATAGGTGGACCAAGGCAATACTAGAGGAAGCTTTTAAAGGATACGACAACCTCAGTGCTCCTCTATGGCATTGAAATTTGGGCAGACGCATTAAGAGCTGATAGTAAAAGGAAAGTGTTGGCTGCAGTACAACGAACAGTAGCCCTAAGAGTAGCTTCAGCATACAGAACAATCTCGGAAGCAGCGATTTGGGTGATAAGCGGTATATTACCCATAGACCTGGTGGCAAATAAAAGAAAGATGAAGTGGGAATTAAAAAATAAAGCAGGCACGTCAGAAGAAATGCAAGAAGTGGATGTGCATACACAAACCAAATGGCAACAACGTTGGAGAGAAGAAACCCGAGGCAGATGGAGTGCAAGGCTAATCCCCGACATAGACAAGTGGTCATCAAGACGCTGCGGAGAGATAAACTACTATATTACCCAACAGCTAACTGGACATGGATATTTCCGTAAGTATCTGCATCGAATGGACAAAACAGAGACACCAAACTGCTTATACGACGCAGAAACTGATGATGCAGAGCACACTTTTTTCAACAACAGACAATATTGTCGAAAAAATGCTAAGCGGCGAAAAAGAATGGAATGATATCGCAACGTACGTTGAAAGCATCCTGAAATCCAAAAAGCAGGATCTGGACACGTATATAGAGCGACAACTGGCGGTTCTAGACGCAGGAGAGTAGAAGAGCCCGAAAGGACCTCTACCCCGACAAAAATGCGAAAGCGGTCCCAGGGTAATTGTAGCGAAGAGTCCAGAGAGAGGGGTTTTCTTAGTGGCCACACCACATACGTAGCAGCGGGGCTGTTATAGATTATTATTATTATTACTAGCTGACCCGGCAAACGTTGTTCCGCCATATAAATTATTTCTATATCTTGGTTTGTTTAATAAAAATTAACGAATGTGATGTAAGTTCTAGTACTCTATCGTGAACACTTTCAGGAATATGCAGTATGAAAAATTCGGTTTGTGTGGGAGGTGGCACGCCCCTATTTCCAATAACCCCAATCTTTCTCCATAAGTTTGCAATTGCTTTCATATATATCCACACCATGTTCGAGTCCTCTTCCACGAACATTTACTGGGAAATCCAGTATCAAAAATTCGGTTTGTATGGGAGGTGCCACGCCCCCTTTTCCAATAACCACAATTTTTATCCATGAGTATGCGATTGTTTTTATATATATCCGTACCAAGTTCCAGTAGTCTACCATTAACACTTCCAGAGATAAGCAGTATGAAAAATTCGGTTTGTATGGGAGGTGCCACGCCCCCTTTTCCAATAACCACAATTTTTATCCATGAGTATGCGATTGTTTTTATATATATCCGTACCAAGTTCCAGTAGTCTACCATTAACACTTCCAGAGATAAGCAGTATGAA
>JAPVRG010234916.1:0-10270 GCA_029783565.1 Rhagoletis cerasi | reverse complement strand
AAATCTATTCCGGCATTATGTGGCTAACAGCTGGAGTTAGAGAGTCCTCGCTGAGGAGCGGATGGGCGTCACAAGGATATGCAAATGTACAATACAATGCAGGTATTTTAGCGTATAGTTGAGAGCGCAAAATTTTAATTTTGCAAATGTTTTGTGCACGAATTAACTGTAATACATATGTACGTATGTGCAGGTGAATGTATGTATGTACATACGTGTAGATGGCGGTTCGTACGTAAACCAGCTGTAATTGCAATGGTTGTTATTTTTGCCACATCAGCGAAGAAAAACGCGCACAAAACGCGCTTCATATTCGTTTTGAAATTACTAAGCATTTACTGCAATTGAAATAACCCAAAGTTTGCTAAAATAAACACAACTTTCATTGCAATCCACTATCATTTCGCTATGGAAAAATATACGAAATCCACCGCAATGAAATTGTATGCGAAAATTTTGGGTTTTTCTCAATTTTCGTTTTTAAAATTTCATATTTTTCTATGCTTCTCTCTCCTTTTGCGCTCGTCCAATGATGCATCACTCAAGCCGCGTTTTCAGTGTTTTTAATCCCACTTCGTGTTTAACTTGCCGCTTCACTGCCAAGCTGAGCGATCACCCCGACTGGCTGGTTTCTGTGGAGTGGATTGCGAGGCCACCCTTATTGCGCCGGTTGTCACTCAACAAATGCTTTTGGCGCTCTATTTTTGCTTCTGATTGTCGCAGTTGACGCGCTGGCCCCTCTTAGTTTGTGTGGGGAGTATAGCGGTCACCCCCTTTTTTATCGATATTTACACGCTCTCTGACAAACAAGACATTTCCGTTGGCATGTAACCTTAATCTATCGGAAAGGAGTTAATTACTGCCGCACTATGACAACAAATGTCAACAAAGTAAACTATAACAATAACAACAGCCAGCAGACAGCTCGAGTAAATGCCACAAAGCTGTAAAAGCAGCAGCGATTGATTGGCGTGAGAAAGTGTCAACAATGTGTAATTAGCTGGTAGACAAAGAGCCATGAAAGACAATAATCTCACAGCAATGCAATGCATAGAAATGGACAAAACACAATTGTTCTCAAATGCACAGGATGCCCAAACTCATACACATTCGAATATGTGTGTATGCTTGCATACGTGTATGCATATAGGGATGAATATGTACATAGTCGAACAAAAAATACTTCCAATTCACTGCACCTTCTTGTACTCACACACATGCTGGAATATATGTACATATATATACAACTAGCGGTAATATATTAAGCACATTTGCCGAGTGCATCGTAACCGCAGGTGCGCTTCTCTTCCATTATTACTTCCTTGAAAAAGTTGATAAAATTATATATTTCTTGTGGGAATTTATGATCATAAATTTGTGTTCATTTGGTGTGATTTCTTTGATGAATAGGGTAGAGTTAGTTTTTATGAGCTTTGAGGACAATTCTTTTGGACATTTTTCTGAATATAATTAAAAACATATGTAGGGTTGCCAGATTGGTTGAATCAGGGGCATCAGATGGAATCTCGCAGCTCAGAGTTTACCATAAAATTCTCGGGGTTTGGCAAAATTTTCTGTTTTTATACCTACATTTTTTTCATTCTAAAATTTCATTTTTACTCCAAAGAAACCAACATAAATATGTACATACAGTATCGGTCATATCTAGAGTTCTTGTTAATCGACTAGTCGACTAGTCGGTTAATCGATTAGCAAAAGTTTTTTAAAAAAATAGTCGACTTCACCTAATCGACTAATCGTTTCTTTTCAACTTTTTCAACTAACCGCTCACAAACAACTAGTCGACTAACCGTTCGTTTTCGACTTTTCGACTAGTTGTTTTATATCAACAAATATATTTTTATGTATGTATGAATGTGATGAATTTCAAATATAATGAAGTTTGCGCTTGCGTGAACTCATTTTAAAGGCAAAATTTTTTTTTTTTTTTAAATAAAAAAAAAATCTTCTTAGCAAATGGCACTATTCGAATTATTTCGGTTAGTCGATTTTCAGACTACTCGATGGCGAGCGGTTAGTCGAAAATGAACGGTTAGTTGATTTCAGACGGTTAATCGAATACTTGTTGCTCGACTTTCAATTTCCAAAAAAATTGCTAATCGACTATTCGACTAATCGAATAGCCAGATAGTCGACTTTCAACAAGAGGTCTAGTCATATCATTAGCACCTAAATTTCAAAATTTTTACTCGGATATGTAAGAATTTCTTTGAGTATACAGTTTTGTAGCCCATTCAATTTTAATGCAATAATGTCCAAGCTTCAAGTGGCTAAAAGGTACCGTTGATTTTTTAGAATTTTTTTTGCCGAAGGTGTTGCGGTTTCCTTCAATATAAAAACAGATTCAAACAAACAATATAAAAACAAACACAGAAAATTTCATGAGCATCTGGTGCTCACGCCTTTTTGGTTGAGTTAAAGTTTTGTTAGAAATGTTAATAAAAATCCACGGGAGTGGAAAAATAAAAATTATTATATTATTAAATTATATTTTAAATTTCGGGGTTGGGGCATCGGAAAAGATTATTACCTTAAACATATGCGGTAGAAACTAAATTATATCTATCTATACTATAATAAAACTGTATAGAAATCTTGTCTGTACATTGAAAAATTACTTGAAAAGAATGACCAAGGTTATCGAATACCCTTGCACCATTTTTAGAATATTTGTCTGAATGAAAATTCAGAATTTTTGTCTGAACTAACTAATCTCCTAAACTACTGAACGGAGTTTCATGCGGCTTTAAAGGCTAGAAATTAACCTCGGACATAGCATAGGGTGAATTGTATCGAAATCGGCATATAGACGAAAAATATATACCATTTTATAATTCAAAGCAGAGGAAATACACTTTGCAACAACTCCTTTTGAATACAATTTTATTTTCCCAACCGCACCAACGCGTTGCAACGCAGGCCGGTGTTAATATTTTAATGTTAATTTTTTCTTGAAAAGGGCTTATATTCAATACAACCAATTTGCAATTTTCACAAAAATGAGATTTTGTTATAAAAATATACCTCAGGCTTAACTGTCATCGATGATGTTTACATACATACATACGTATTTTATTTATTTATATAACGCTAGTTTACACGAAAATTAACCTTTGTAAAAAAGTATTTTCTAGGCTCGCTTTGGGTCGCTGAATATGAAAACAAAACCCATTTTTTTTTCAAAGAAGCGTTTTCGAGATTTTTTCGAAAAACGTGTTTTTGGTACCTTTCGCAGTTATTTGTCAATATCTTTTGAAAAAATTATCTAATCGACCCTACCGTTCGAAAGGTATTGATGTGCCCTTTGCAAAAATATATAAGTTGTGCAGATTTAAATAAAAATTATTACTGTCACTTGCGACCAAAATCGAAAAAAGTGAAATTTTCTATCATTTTTGAAAAGTTCAGATTTTATATGCTTATTTTTAATAACAAATATTTTGTTTAAGTTTTTTTTCAAATTCAAGTAAAAGATCATTTATTGCAGTAAATTTTGAGTCTAAGATCATCCATATCGAATAAGAAATGTAGATGTTATGGAGCACTGAGTAAAAGTTCTTACTTTGTATTTTTCATACAATCACACTTTTGGTCGAAAATAAGCTTTTCCCTTAAAAAAATAAAAAAAATTCAAATTCCGACCAAAAAAATAAGCATCTAAAAATGTGTACTTTTCAAAAATGATAGAAAATTTCACTTTTTTCTAGTAACAGTAATAATTTTTAATAACGGTAGGTTGCCTGCGTCGATTAGATAATTTTTTCAAAAGATATTGACAAATAACTGCGAAAGGTACCAAAAAACACATTTTTCAAAAAAAACTCGAAAACCCTTTTTTGAAAAAAAGAATTGGTATTGTTTTCGTGTTCAGCGACCCAAAATTAGCTTAGCAAACGTTTTTTCTCAGGTTAACGCGATTACGTCAAAATTTGTCGACTAGTGCAATTTACGAAGATTAAAAATAAATCAACTTATTGGTAGCAATATTTTGCGTAAACTGGATGTTTAGCTGAGGGAGAGCGGGAGGCCAGGGTTAGAGTAGAGATCGACTTGGAGGAGTAGTGGAGATAGGGATAACCTTTTCTTGCGTGTATTTATGTATCGAGCTCAATGAGCCCAAATGGTTTGTAGGTACACATCAAGACAACTAAACACTTCATAAGCCTGATATAAGAGGGCGAGAGAGAGAGAGAGAGTCAAATGAAGCGCTAGCGCAAGATTGTGCCCCTTTTTATTATTTATTAATTGGGGGACTCCATTGGAGGAATCATGCTCTAGCTGCCGTAGGCTGCTGTGCAATGAGCTGGGATTTATTCAGGGATGGCTTGTAAGCCCTAGCTCACTACCATATCAAAAATTACCCCGCGAGTAAAGTGGGAACGATGCTTAAAGCACCGTGTGATAGCCAAGTTGGGTTAGCATTAACCATAGTTGTGAAGGCCAGCGACTTATTCTTTCAACAAGTTCAGATATTTGAGAATTGCATGAAAAATGCATATCCCTTTTGGCATGAGCGAAATGCTTCTAAACGCAAGTGTGTATTGTGTGTTCGCTGCTCTTATTTAGGGAAATGTAATACGAGTGTGTGTGTGTGTGTTTGATACACTAGGTTTTATGCGGGAGATGCATAAGTCGGTTAAACATCCTGGCCCCCCTAGACGTCGTCTAGTGGACTGTATCATAGGTCGCGTGTTATCCAGCTCGAAGGACCATGGAAGGGGGTCGGCTCAACTTATACTGGCTCGGAAATACGGACGAAACTTGATGGAAGGTGCGGCTATGCGGTTGAGGGTAATACGGCCGTTCCTTGCTGATGGGCGGCGACGGCGACTGGCGGACGATGGTCTTGGCGGTAGTGCTGTCTGGATGACTCTTTTGCTGCTATCTTGACGGTGACGTAGGTTTAGTGGCGGTGGAGTTGCTCCACTTAGGTGCTGGCGAATCGGTAGCGAGGGCGCTAATTTGCTCATCAAACAATTTTTCAGCGGCGAAAGCGGTGATTCGATTTGCGCGCTGGGAGAACGTATTTGGCGACCGGCTGAAGTAGCGAAGCCGATGTTGAATCAATAAGTTGAATTAAAACACACGTTTCGATCTCACAAATTATAATTCAATTTATTTTAAAGTCTTTGAATTACAAATATTCGGATGGGGAAAAAATTACTTGCGACCGGTCAGATTAAGTGGAAATTGTTATGTATGTATCTAGGTTTTTTGCCTTTGTTGACATTCGTCAACCTATATGTCAGCTGCGCGCGCTGCATTACCCGCGCGTGTTACCAGCTACGAAAATTCAGTACAAAATACTTTAAAAACATTACATTTCAAATTTAGGTATTCAATAAATACGTTTTACAACTTTGATAATGCAAATATAAAGGAGATGAAAGGAAATATGTAAGTTAAAATTTTATGAAAATCCAATTTAGATATAGTTCATTTTACGTGGTGTTAAACGACATGTGTCGCTTGTTTAACCACCGTAGATTCCCGGAGTAATTAATGCCCGAAGATTTTGCCCCAAACCCGGAAACTCTGGACAGTTGGCAAGCCTAGGTATGATTGAGAAATTATATGTATGTATATACTTATGCAAGTAAAAGAAGATAGATTGGTTGAAAGCAATTGCTGACTGGAATATCTAAGCGCTTTTCTTCTAAAAGATGATGGTTTTAAAAGCACTACTTGCGTGAATGGCCCCATTGCCTCGGCTGCAGTGCTGAAAACTATAGAGGCCATAACAGCAACTTACACCAGGGCAGCGGCACATACCGGCTATGTATTTGCGTATGTTTCTTAGCGAAATTTTTGCTGATTTCATAAACAAAACAACAGTCAAAGAAACGTTGAGCGTGATGAGGAAAAACACAAACTAGGCTGAACAAATTGCAACGACAACGACAACGAAAATTTGAAAGCAGCAATTGTGACCGTCACAATGTGAAGACAACAGCAAATAGGAGCAACGCAATCCAAAGAGCCCAGTTTGTAAAGTGCAAAGTAGGCAGAATAGGGTCGAAAGTTTAATTTCAGCCACAAAACCAAATTTCGTGCAGTTGGCAGTTGGTACGGTGGATGCATGTGGCATGAACCCGAAAGTTATGTATGCGAGTATAAAATGCACATCTTTACCGTTAGTATCAACCTAGCTGTATAGTAATGTATGTATGTATGTATGTATGTGATATGAATATACAAATTATACATATGTATATATATATATGCATGGCTGTGCATTCGTTTGCGCTTACAGACACGTTGCATGCTTAATAACGAATGCTACGAGTCTATTAAAAAATAAAATGCAACTACTATAGTCCTTTACGTAAGTAATTCGTATTCATATAGAGGTACGTGTTGTGTGTACATTTGCATCCACATATTCATTTATACACGCCGTTTGCATGCATTCTTATATACACACTTGCATTCATAAACAAAGTAAAACAAGAAATAAATATTTTCCATATTTTCCGTGAAATGCTGCGCTTTGCAGATTTTATGCTGAGTCTTTTGAATATTTTCTGTTTTTTTTTGCTTGGCTTTGTTTTGCATTACACATTTTTACCATATTCCCCATACTCACCGCACTTCATTTTTATCTCTTTTAATACCTCTATTAATATATAATATATGCTGTATATTCGCACACTGTTGACACAACAGCTACAACGCCCCAATGTATGCTACGAAATGCAAACACAAACCACTATGTGTGTATGTCTATGTCTTTACGCTCATTCGCGCTTTTGTGGAACGATTTTAATTTCACAACAACAAAAAAGGAAAATACACAAATAAAAAACAAACAGGTAAGACAGATACCAAAAACAACTATATAAATATAAAAATATTTGTATATCTCCAAATGTGTATGCATGCATACGAGAGGTGTTGGAAAACAGGAAACATTCAAATGAAATGCAGACATGACAACCGCAACATGAACAATGGCGGCGACAAGTTAACGCTAGCGGTTTAATATGCTCGGATGTATGTAAGCGCACATATATGTATGGCTCAGTGGTTGCAATTTCATAAACATGCTTGCGAAAAAAGCGAAAAAAATATTTGCAACTTAGAATTAAATGCATATTCTGCTTAGAATGGCCTCATAAAAGTTTTATAACGAGAAGCTGGCGGTGAAAAGGTAAGCGTAAGCAAATTTCAAAATGCACCATATATCGTTATATACATACAAAGGTATGTTCATGTATACAGGGTGTCCCAGAAGTCGACGTCAAGCCGGAAACGGGTGACAGGCCAGGACAAAGCGGCATCACTCTCGGTCTCATTCATACTTCGTAAAATGACTCTCCCCGTCTCACTCAAACTAGAATTATCTTAAAAGTTACGGCTGCAATGAAAGTCTTGGGTACACTACACCCATTTTAAGTAAGTAAGAAAAAAATTTTCAAAACTGAGTTTGTTTACAAAAATCAAAATTGCCCATAATATAAGAAACAATCTAGCGAGTGTCATACCATTTTGCAATCCTTATTAAATGCGCCAAGTTCCAAAGTTACTTTTCAGGCTAGTGTAGTACATTTTTTTTCAGTACAGCCAGTGAAAATTGGGCGAAGCATTAAATTTAAATTTTTTATTTGGGCAAACAGTGTCATTCTCTTCCAAGTTAGAGCAGTTAACTATAAATTTTAGACGAAAATTTACAGAAGCATTACTCAGTATTACTTGATAAAAATAAAATTGAGAAAAAGTAGACATTTGTAGTAACTGGAATTAAAAAACCATCACAGGGTGTAGATTTTTTCGTTTTTTTGAACGCCTATAATTTAAAAGACATGAATTACTTTTATAATTTTCTGATAACTACATATTATGACCCGGCCTGTCACCCGTCTCCGGGCTTAAGTCGACTTCTGGGACACCCTGTATATGCATGTTTGCTCATTTAAATTGAAATTTTTTCAATTTCTCAAAAAAACTACGTAAAAACAGAAAAAATTCATAATTCTGCTTAAACCTATACGTACATTAGTTTAAGGAATACCGTATCGAGGACATACGAACTTTCTGTTATTTTGGGCAGTAAAATCTATTACTTAGCTCAGCATTACAATAGCTTTTTGTGGTACAACCAATGACTGCGGATGTGTGGCGTAGCCAGATAAATTATGATTTTTTTTTAATCATATACATACATACAGACACTTCTCTGGCACCTTAGTCTTCCTATTTGTCCCTTTTTATCCCCAATAAGGCAAGTCATACATAGCTAAAGGAAGTTGCCAGCCCTGCTCGGAGCTTTGTTCTTTGTAATGATACAAATTAGTTTCCATATCAGATTAAAAAGATACTATTTTTAATAAATTAAAAATAAACTTCCCAAAAAAAGATTGTTTTTTTATTTAAAAAATTTCCTTTCGAAAACAAGTAGTTTTTCTTTAAAATGTAATTTTTCTACCAAGAAATAAGACAGTTCGTTTTCATTCCCAATTTAAAAAATTAGAATTTTTAAAATCAGTAAAAAATGCACATGACATCGATAAAAAATCTCTATGGATATCTCTAATTTTATTTCGTTAGTCATTCCCCTTCGTCTAGCAACTTTTCATAACATCAAATTTTTAAACTTTATAAGTCATATAAGTCGCCGAAAGCTTACCCACAGTCTTCTCTTCTGGCCATTGTGTGTTCCATCTTTAAGAGTTCTAAGTTTTAAGTTGGAAGTCGTTTGATATAAGTCCCTAATCGTAAGTCAATAGTCAATAGACATTAATCGACGGTAGCTAGTCTTAACTCACTATTTATAAGTCCTTAGTCATAAGTCATTAATCATATGCCATTACTCATAAAACATTGGTCCTTAGTCATTAGGAGAGCGCGAATTTTTATGCTAAAAAAGAAGCTTAAAGATATGCATGATTATAACTGCAAGCAGAATGTATAAATTTGTGTACACTTTCCTCATAGTTAAGATAGTGCATATTTTTAGGTTTATTTTTAATTCATTAGTCATCACTCGATGTTTGATTGATCCATCTCTTGTGATTGAAATCCATAAAATTAAAGAAAAAAAGTGACTTATTGGGATCTTCAAGTATTATTTACATGCATTTGAATCTCAATAATCAGAGCTAACCCATAATGTAATAAACAAAGTGAACTCAATATATGACATATTTATTTTTTACCGTTGTCAAGGTTTTGTCATTGTGTTAACCCATTTGAAACTAGTAATATTGCAAATCAAAAAATAATTTTCTTAGAAATCAAAGAAACCTTAGATGGCGTAGCGCTAGACGATGGGCACTGGACATTGGAGCGCTGTATGCTGGCGCAGGGAGTGGCATGACACTGGATGCTGAGGCATTGTTTGGCGGAGCGATAGATGCTGGAGCGCCAGACGTCGCAAACCAAATGATATGACGCTTGACGACGGAACGCTAGCTGGCGTGGCGCTAAATGCTAAGGTGCTGGGCGGCGGAGCGCTATGATGATGAATACGCACTGAACATTGAAGCGCTTAATGACGTGGCGATGGACGGCGGAGCGCCAGATTCTGGTCCACTAAGTGGCGTTGCACTGGACGGCGGTTCGCTAGATTCTGGCGTACTTAATGTCAAGGCAGTGAACGGCGGGCGCTAGTGATGGGGTGGCTTATCAGACGTGGCGGCAATCCTCGTCAAGCTGGATGATGATTGAATGGCCTCCTGATTGATCGCGCTTACTCCGACGCACAGGCGAACGCTTCATTCCAAAGTCCTTATTGTTCGATGATCAAAAATGTCAAAGAATTTGTGTGCAACGACAAATGTGATACTTCGCTCCAAGTACTGCACGTGTATATACAATTAGGGTATTCACAAGATGTCTTAAACGTAGTAAAGTCTTAAAATCCTAAGATTTTTCAATCTAAAATAACGATTAAAATGGTATTAGGGATTCGTAGTTTATAATAAGAGCTAATTATATATTTTCTATCATTTTATTAACATTTTGGCGTAGTTACAATTCCTATAAAACATTTTAACCGTTATTTTACATTAAAAAAATTTACGATTTTAAGACTTTACGACGCTTACGACATCTTGTGAATACCCTGAATGAATACAGCATACTAATTTATCACACATCCTATTGAAAGTGCCCCTTGGAACAAGCATTCCTTGCAAATCCAAAGTCATCCGCTGTATAACACAAAACTTTACTCCTCGGCTGCTTCCACACGAATGGAATTTTGGTTTCGAACGAGATAGGTCAATCTTCCACTCAGTAGCCGATATGT
>JAPVRG010234911.1:0-20095 GCA_029783565.1 Rhagoletis cerasi | reverse complement strand
AATTTGGTTATCAGCCAGCTTGTTTTGGACTAAGGACACAATATTGTCTGTATGCGCTTTATATAAATCGAAGTTACTAGTTGGAGGGATGTACGAGGCTAAAAGGTATAAGTTACCAACTCCAACTCCAGGTGAGCCTTGTACACAAACGCATAGTTGATCCAGAATAAGGTCTTCATTTTTCAGCGTAACTAGATACGCACGCAGATTACGTCGAACAGCAATCAAAACACCTCCCCCCAGTGAGCAACCCGTTCTCTCATTGTCCCGATCTTTACGAAATACATCATATAAGTTGGAGTCGAAGTATTCATCATCATAGAAGTTATGATTGAGCCATGTCTCAACGAATATAAAGACATCATAATCCAAATGACTGCTTGTAGTATATATGTATGACACTCGACTTGTTACGAATGCCACCCATGTTTTGGCAATAAATCTTCAATGTGCTAAAAAGTGGATTGGCTTTAGCTATAACTGCTTGTTCGGTTGATCCTCCACGCGAAAATTTTTGAAAGGGCGAACCTTTACATCCGCAGGCCAAAGCGTAGGACTCAGAACTTGGTCAAAAAGCGATGCAGTTACACCAAGCTTAAAATTAATCTTTTTTAATGATTTAGAATCCACATCTTTTTTTACAAGTTTAAAACAAGCCAAGTGAGTGCGATCTATATTCGTATTTTTCGAGACGTAAGCTACGGTATTATCCTCAGTGACTGCAGGTGTAAAAGACGCAATATGTAACCATTTTTTGGAAGGGACAACATCAAGCTCGGTACTTTTATTTAAGCCGATCACAACATCTTCTGCCACTTTTTTGGGCTTCTTATTGCTGGCAATAGACCACTGTGATTCAGGAAGTATGGAAGCAGCGCTACATGGTGAAGAGATTGACGCAGGCAGAGCAGCACCACCAAGCTGGAATGTAGAAGCACTAGAGCGTGAAACAAAACTCTCCCTCGGAGCATTGTTTTCAATAGCAGCAGCAGCAGCATATGACAGTGGGCGAGTATCAAAAATACTGCAGGTTTGTGAAGTGACCTCTAGGTAAGACATGCGAATCAGCGTGCAAAGGAGATGACGGAACAGTATTTACAATAGTAGCAGCGGCGGATGAGAGTGAGCGCATACCAGAAGTACTGCAGGCTTGTGAGGTGACATCAACAGAAGGCAAAACAAGCAAATCAGCGCGCAAAGCAGTTGACGGAACCTTATTTACACTGGCAGCAGCGGCGGAAGAGAGTGAATCAGAGACACTGCAGGTTTGAGAAGTAACATCGGCAGCAAGCAATGAAGCCGAAACATCGCGTAAAGTAGCAGGCAAAACAGGAGATCCAACAGTGAATGCAGAAATAGCATCCGAAACAGAATTTAAGGCAATGTTGTTGTTGGCCGAGATGCTAGTGTTTTGGCGAAGGCATTTAACTTCAGACACTAATAACGAAATTGCCGTTGACAACCCATCATACCGAATTTTGCTTTGTAATGATTGAAGCTCAGCTTTCAGACATTATGTTTCTTTTATTAAGCGTTGTTTATCATCGCGCAGTTCGCAGACCAAAGAGATAACACGAGAATTCTCTGCTCTAAGAGCGGAAATCTCTTTTAAGATCTTTTTCGTGGACGATTGTTGCTTTTTTACATTGTCGATTTCCTTATGACCGCTATCTAATTCCAATTGTTGGGCCGTAGAAATTGATTTGTGCAATGTTTGCTGTGTTGAGCGCCAATTTGCTTAGATAAAGAAGCCGAAACATAGGAGCCAAGGGAAGCCGCATTCTCTTCCAGAATTACAGACGGCGGAGGAGAACGAAAAGAGTTACGCCGAGCGGCAGCACAGACATCGCAAAAGAACGGCTTATCAGAGCTAGTCAAAAACTCAGCATCGGAGAATAATCCTGCCAAAGGTAAACCAACTGTTGGCCTTTATCTCTATATTTCAATATGATCGATTTAACGACACTTGCTGCCTATATTGTTTATTGTGAAAATGATAAAACTATACCCTACACAAGTATGAAGCGAAAACGTTTTCTTCGCTTTGCACACCTACAATTGAAGAATGCGCCGTAAATCAGCAGGTGATGCGAAATTACAGCACGGAATTGGCTATAGGAAGCTTTTATACACCTGCAAGCGAACCTTCAACCTCGACTGCTGCGTCTAATCCTCTGCAGGGCTGCGTGATTTCAAATCCTATTTGATTTAAAATCCGCCATTAATTAATAAATATATTTCACTGGTGATTTGATTTGTAGACCAAATAATAAATAAAATTTATTTGTGATTTGATTTGTCAACCAAATAGGGAATAAAAAGGATTTGTGATTTGAATCGTGACCAAATCAGAAATCAAATTAATTTGTGATTTGATTTGTCAACCAAATAAGAAATAAAATTTGTGATTTGGTTTTTATCGCGAATCAATTTGTTTGGGAATCCTGAAAATCTCAAAGAAGTTCTGAAAATCCCGAAATAGTCCCAAAGATCTCGAAATTGGTTGACAAATTAAATCACAAATAAATTTGATTTCTTATTTCATAGACGAATCAAATCACAAATAATTTTTATTTCTTATTTGGTTGACAAATCAAATCACAAATAAATTTTATTTTTTATTTGGTCTACAAATCAAATCACAAATAAAATTTATTTAAGATTTGATGCAACTTTCAATTCAGAAATAAATTTGATTTGTGGATTTGTGATTTGACTAATTCAAAATCACGCAACCCTGATCCTCTGCGAAAGAATGCAAAAAACCAATTTGTTTACAACATTCAACCAACAAGTTTATACGTACACATTGCGGTAACAATTAAAAAATTTGTCTTAAGATTCCTTTTCATGTTATCTAAACAGCAACTTATTAGTTCATAAAAAATAAAAAAACTCATTGTTTCCATTATCAACTAGTTGATGTTCATAAAAAGACAATGCAGGGTACAAATGTACCCGGGTATGCATTCTCGTAGGTGTCGACTTTGGAGACTTATAGCTCCTCCACTACTTATCCCAGGACGAAATATATGCAAAAATACGCAGAATTACCTATGTTTCTTAGATCCGAAGTTTCATTATGATAAGTTGATTGGTTAACAAGTAAAGAAGTCTAAGTTCGGGTAAAACCGAACATTAAATACCCGGCGCACGTATGAAGCCTCGTTTTTTTCACGATACTGAAACCTAACGTTACGTGGTAAAAAGGGGTGGTTTTTTACCCTTTTTCCAACATTATCGATAATTTAGCTGTGCGTTGTAGAAATCGGTAAAGCAGTTACCGATATAAACTTAAGTAGTCACGCCCCTTTTCCCTAAGTCCATAAAAATCTTACTTCTTGTTGTGAGTACCAACTTTGAGTAAACTACCGTTTCTAAATTTCGAAATATCGAAGTTTTCATATTTCTGAAATTTACCGTTATATGAAAAGTGGGCGTACTTTTAGAACGATTTCAACCAAATGTAATCATAAGTGGGCGGTGACACGCCCATTTTCTAAAAATTTGTTATACTCGTACTTATTGCTAAGGAATTATTGCAAACATAAATTTTGAGTTAATTCGCTTCAACAGTTACCGATTGATCGCAGTTTTTGTATTTCTGCAAATTACTGTTATATGGGAGGTGGGCGTTGTGATCGTCCAATTTCAAAAATTTTCAGCAGTTTTCTTTGTTGGACCAACATCAACCCTTGTGTCAAGCTTGGTAGAAATTGGTAAAGCGGTTACCGAGATATAAATGTTAACCCATAAGTGGGCGTGGCTACCCCGCTTTTTCCAAAATTTACAATATTCTTATTAGTCGTTAATATATCATTGCATATATCAATTTTAGGTCAATAAGGTTCAGTAGTTACTAAAATATCGCAGTTTTGATATTTCTGAAAATTACCGTTTTATGGGAGGTGGGCGTGGTTATTGTCCGATTTCAAAACTTTTTGACCATTTCCTAGCTTGGATCTAGATTACTGCCTGTGCCAAGTTTGGTTGAAATTGGTGGAACGGTTACCGAGATATACATATAAATCCATAAGTGGGCGTGGCTACGCCCTTTTCCAAAATTTAAAATATTCTTGTTACTCGTTAATATATCATTGTATACATCAATTTTGAGTCAATAAGCTTCCGTAGTTACTAAAATATCGCAGTTTTTGTATTTCGGAAAATTACTGTTATATGGGTTATCGTCCGATTTCGCTCATTTTCAATACCGTCCGTCCTTATCCCAATAGAAGTACGCGTACCAAGTTTCGTTGAGATATCTCAATTTTTACTCGAGTTATCGTGCGGACGGACGGACAGACAGACATGGCTTAATCGATCTCTCTTTTCATTCTGAGCATTTTGGTATGTATATGTCTATACCGTTCTCGATTCCTTTAGGCTGTTACAAACAACCGTTATGTGAACAAAGTTATAATACCCTTGTGCACACAGTGCGCTCGGGTATAAAAAGATACCGCGGTTTAAAGGTCGCTGGTGGCACAAATGTAGCTGGGTATGCATCCTAGGGTTAAACTGAATTAATTCCTTGTGGTTCTCTAATACAGGTGAGCAAAGCTCAACAAAACTAAAACTATATGGAACATGTAAGAGAACTGCTGGCTATGCTGAAGTCTTCATGCACATCAGAAAATTTTACTTAAATAGATTACTGCATTTGAAATTAGTTGTTTGGGAGCCATGTCAAATTTTTATATTCATAGCATACATAGATAGAGGAGTTACATAAAGTAAAACCCCATATCTGAACAATCAGTTGTATGGAGGCTATAGGTTAATAATAAATGAAAATAGTGCGAAATTTCATGTTCCACTCCTCGAGGAGTTATAACAAAAATCTCACATCTGAACAATCAGTTGATGGGGGCTATAAGTTATAGTAACCCGATCTTTGTCATTGTGACAATAAGTATTCTGTTGATAATGAGTAATGACAGTGCGAAATTTCATGTTCCTAGCTGCATAAACGGAGGAGTTATAGCGAAAAATCGCATATCTGAACAATCAGTTGTATGGGAGCTATATGTTATAATGTTCCGGTTTTACCGGTTCCGACAAATGATTAATACATTGTAAAAATATACTCAGTCACCAAATTTCAGTCAGATATCTCAAAAACTGAGGGACTGGATTGCATACAAGCAGATGGACAGACGGACATGGCTAAATCTACTCAGCTCGACGTTCTGATCATATAAGTATACATTTTGATGGGTATATCTCTTCTTATTCTGGTACTTACAAACATCGGACCAAAATTATAATACCATTTCAAGCTCATGAAAGGTATAGAAGGCAGCTGTGATGAAAAATTACAGATAAAAAAGAAAGAAGCAGAGAAGAGCATACCATTGAAAATCCCCAATAAAATTGTGAAAAATAATCGGGAATCGGTTCGCGAGAGAGTGAGAAAATGTAGAGAGCGAAAACGCGTGATTATAAATAGTACAGAGAATGTAATTGTGACTGAAGAAGGCAAGAGGGAAGCTCATAGTGGATACAAATCTGTTCAGTAAGTACAGTAAATGTGATTAAAAAATGGTAAACTAGTCTCTTTGCCGACAGTTATAACCAAATATTGGTCATAAACAACAATTAAAATGAATATTAAAAAGCGAATAATTTCTTTTAATTTTATGTACTCAACTTTCGTAAGTGTAAAGTTGACAGTGTTTTGTGTAACGTAGCCTGTGCCTAATTTTTTGTTAATATACTGTGGCGAATACTGCGTTCACACGAATTAATTAAAACGAACGATCGCAAAAGAGGTAGAAGCGCGGCACCGATAAACGACAATCGAAAAATACTGCAAGTATGTGTGTGTGTTCGCTGCAATACAAGTACGTGTTGTTTTCGCTGCACTACAAAAGATGACACTAAGAGAAGGACTGGAATTCTCGATAACGAGAACCTTCGATTGAAATTTCTAGAGTTGCCATGAGTGAGAGCGCCGAGTATAAAAGGCGAGGTTGCACGGCACAGATAATTCATTCGTAAATCAGAAAGCGGAGAGTAAAGATCGTTGTAAGCATTTAAGTTGCTATCAAGCAAGCTATCAGTAAATTTGTAGTAAGCAAGTATTGTAAAGTGTTTATTGTTCAATAAAGTTAGTCGTACCGAAGAATTTGGGAAGTTATAGAGGATTAAAGGATAATCGCAACAATTGGCGTCAGAATTGGGATTGTTAAATAGATCCCTGAAGAGTAAGTATTGGAAATGGCGAAATTTAGCGATCTGAAGATACAGGCTCTCAAAAAGGAATTGGCAAAGCGAGGACTATCCACGACTGGAAACAAAGTGGAATTACAATCATGGCTGCAAGAAGCTATGGAACAGGAAGGTATAAGATATGTAAGATATCTATCTTGAAGAAGGGGGTACATCCACAAAAGGTGAAGAAAAGGACGAATCTATGCAGCAGACATCAACGCAGGTTGAAAAACAGGCTCCTAGTTCATCGAAAGTTATGGACATGAACATGCCATTGGTTGCCATGTCGCAGATGTCGTCACAGATATCTTCACAATTGCAAGTACATGAGTCACCGATGTCATCGCAGCTGGAAGCACAGGAGTCACGTATGTCATCGCAGCTGGAAGCACAGAAAACGTGCATGTCATCGCAGCTGGATGAAAAGATTACACATCAAAGAGAATTTGGTCAAAGATAACGCGGAACTCAAAGAGAGACAGGATAAAATCGAAGCACTAATTAAGGACAAAGTCGAGGCTAAGATAGATGAGTTGGAGGGTCGTCTCCGTGATTTGCAGCTGAATCGTCCAGCTACTTCGACAAACGCTCCAAAGGTGAAAACTCCATATTTTGACGACACGGTTCCTTTCCAAGTATTCAAGCTCCAGTTCGAAAAGACAGCTTCAGCAAACAATTGGAGCATGAAGGATAAATCCGCTGCATTATTCGTTGCATTAAAAGGACCTGCAGCGGAAATCTTGCAGACAATTCCTGACTGTAAAAGGAACAATTACGATGCGTAAATGGGTGCAGTGGAAAGACGTTATGGTAGCGAGCACAGGAGACAGATTTACCAGATGGAGCTACCAAATAGCCGGAGAGACTACAGGAATTCGCTTCAGAGATTGAGAGGTTGGCTCACTTGGCAATAGGAGACGCATCTGGTGAACACTTCGAAAGTGTAAAAATCCAGCGCTTTATAAACGAAATGCGGGAATGTATACCAAGCGAAAGACGTATGCGAATCCAAAGCCGATGTTTGCTGAAACTGTCTCGTATGCTCAGACCCGGGAAACAGCAGCGCTCCTAAGTAGACCAGCCTACAAAGCCCATCGAGTAGAAGTGGAGACACCTGACGTGATTAACGAGATCCTGAAAACGCTTAAGTCCATCGCAGGTAAGAATAATCCGGGTGCCACCCAGAAGAGGGCTGCTGGAAAATGTTTTAGTTGCGGAATACCAGGCCACTTCGCACGCGAATGTAAGATGGGTTTCAACAGGTGTAACAGTTCAGCTGTGTAAGACGAGCCCAACTCCGACACAACTACTGGGGGCACAAGGTGACGACGGAGGGCCTCTGCACTGCGGAGGAAAAAATAGAAGCAGTAAAAGATTGGCCAAGGCCCAGGAATTTGCATGAGTTACGGAGTTTTCTTGAGCTATGCACTTACTATCGTCGATTCGTTCCGAACTTCGCCAGCGTTGCTGAGAGCCTCCACGAGCTCACTAGGAAAAATAGAGCCTTCGAGTGGAACAAAGAGCAGGAGGAGACATTCCATGTTCTGAAAGAACGGCTATGTACTGCACCTATGCTAGCGTATCCGGTTTCAGGTGCAGCATTTGTTTTGGACACGGATGCATGTTGTCGCAGGTAATTGATGGGCAGGAGAAGGTAGTTGCCTAATATAGTCGGTCGATTGGGAAACCAGAGAGGAACTACTGCGTAACTCGGAGAGAACTACTAGCGTTGGTGGAGTGCGCCAAACATTTCCACAAGTACCTCTATGGGCGACGGTTCCGAGTTCGAACGGATCATGCAGCGCTGAAGTGGCTACTACAGTTCAAGAATCCGGAAGGACAGCTAGCTCGGTGGATTGAGGGACTGCAATGCTATGATTTCACTATTGAGCAAGGGAAGCATCCGTGGAAACGCTGATGCCATGTCCCGACGACCATGTAACCTGGAACGTAAGCATTGCTCAAATGCTGAGGCCAAGGAAGACATAAAAGACGTGCGGTATATGACGGTAACACAAGCGGAAGAGCGGGAGGCTGAACAACTATAGAAATGTCAGCAGGAAGATCCGGATTTGGAACTTTTGATCCACGGGCTGGAGATGGACAGACGGCCAACTAAGGAGCAAATGGCAGCAGAAAGCCCAATCGCAAAGGCATACTGGGCACAATGGAACAGCTTAAAGTTGATATCTGGCTGTTTGCATAGGGAAAGTGAAGATGGCCAGTGCTCCCGCAACCTAATCGTAGTTCCTTGGGTAAGAATTTCGGTTATACTCAAGGAATTCCACAATGGACCTAGTGGAGGGCACCTGGCAATCACGAAGACCCTAGAGAAGATCAAGCAGAGGTTCTACTGGGTTGGTTGTCGGCAATTAGTCGCAGAGTGGATTGCTAACTGCGCGGAGTGTATTTCCGCAAAAGCGCCGAAATCCAGAAGTCATGGCCAGATGAAGCAGTATAACTCAGGTGCACCATTCGAGCGGATTGCCATGGATGTAGCAGGTCCATTTCCTATGAGCGCACTGGGAAACGAATACGTCCTTGTAGTTATGGACTACTTTAGCAAATGGCCGGAGGTTTATCCGATTCCAAACCAGGAAGCTAAAACGGTAGCAGAGGTATTCACCTACAATTGGATTGCGAAATACGGTGTGCCTATAGAGCTACACTCTGACCAAGGAAGAAACTTTGAATCAGCGGTGTTCCAGGAGATGTGCCAGATATTGGGTATCCGGAAAACTCGGACAACGGATGGCATGGTGGAACGGTTCAACCGAACCCTGGAAGAGCATTTGCGGAAAGTCGTGGACAAGAATCAGAAGGATTGGGATGTCCACATACCCTTGTTCCTGATGGGATACGGGTCAGCAGTGCATGAAGCAACGGGTAAAACTCCTGCCAAGGTAATCTTCGGCAGTGAACTTCGTTTGCCTAGTGACCTGAAGTTTTCTGGAGGAGGAGCAGAGAGAGATACATGCTCTGGTGAGACAACGTACGGAAATTATGATTGACAAGATGAAAGCCAGGTATGATAAGGCGACGAATTCCGAGGATTTCCAGGAAGGAGATTTAGTGTTGCTGTGCAATCCACAACAAAAGAAAGGGTTGTCCCCAAAACTACAGTGAAACTGGGAAGGTCCGTATAAGGTTGTCAAAAGGCTAAATGACGTAGAGTATCGAATCTAGACCGTTGGCAGGCCGAGAAACAAAATGAAGCTGGTCGACCTAGAGAGGCTTGCAGCGTTTGGGACGGCAAGTGTGTCTGATCGGGACGCTCAGGCTTAGGTGGAGGGCAGTGTGGCGAATACTGCGTTTACACGAATTAATTAAAACGAACGATCGTGAAAGAGGTAGAAGCTCGACACCGATAAACGACAATAGAAAAATGCTGCAAGTGTGTGCGTGTGTTCGCTGCAATATAAGTACGTGTTGTTTTCGCTGCACTACAAAAGATGACACTAAGAGAAGGACTGGAATTCTCGATAACGAGAACCTTCGATTGAAATTTCTAGAATTGCCATGAGTGAGAGCTCCGGATATATAAGGCGAGGTTGCACGGCACAGATAATTCATTCGTAAAGCAGAAAGCAGAGATTAAAGATCGTTGTAAGCATTCAAGTTGCTATCAAGCAAGCTATCAGTAAATTTGTAGTAAGCAAGTATGGTAAAATGTTTCTTGTTCAATAAAGTTAGTCGTACTGTAAATTGGGAATTTTAATTTAACAATCCAGTGATCGAACCCGAAGTATTTAGGAAGTTATCGAGGATTAAAGGATAATCGCAACAATACATTCAAAAACCCCGAAATTTTTGATGACGCATTATGTACTTACCTTGTGGCAACCTTGGGTCATAACACAGATTAAAATTGGAATGATTGTATTGATCAGTTCACAGAACTTTCAAAAAATATGAACTTAGTCTTAATTTTTTTTCCAAATTATGTAACGTTGCCAGTGTGCTCAATGCGCTAATAACTTTAAAGTAATGGAAACTTAAAAAAAATTTACCACACAAATGTAGATTTAGCTCTCTTTAATAACATAAGTCTTAAAATCTTGAATTTTTCTTGTATCTTTGTGGCTATTTCCTATGAACTAAATAAAAACCTCGTGCGTATGTAACGTTACCAGCCGCAGAATTGGCTGCATTCAAATTCGTGTTTATTTGTTTATTTAAAAATTTGCTTTAATTAATAAGTTATAACTAATTTGATTCCCAGTAATTTGGCTTCATTTTTATTTTTACTTGATTCAATCGAATTGGTCTAATTATATTTAACTTTACTTCCTTTTGTTCTCTTTTTTCCTTTTTCTAAAAGAATTAGTTATTTAAGCAAATTTATTTTGTTTTCGCCTTTGCGGTTTTCCTTAACCCTACACCTCTGTGGCGGTGCTACTGATGTGACAGCGGCTGTTTCCGCACTGTGGCGGTGTTAATGATGTGAGCGCTGCTGCAAATTTTTGTACGCAAAAGTATGTAAAATATCTGCACTCTTATCACAAAATCTTCTTTAATATTTTTACCCGCGTTTTTAATATGTTTTTATTTAATTAAACTGTATTTAAAACGTATTTAAAAATTTTAGAACTTTTCACAGCTAAGCCGAAATAACAATGCCCGACTGTGGGGTTGCCAGTGAAGGCATGCCATCGATATGTAATGCGAGTCATTCCTTCGAGAACAAAACTTAATAATCGGGAATTTAGGGGTATGTACTCTGAAAGTATATTTACATACATAGGGATTATACTCATTTTCGACTTTAATTCCCTAATCTGTAATTAGAAAAGAGAAGAGCCGTACAAATTTCCTCCCACGTTAGTCTGTAATCAGAAAATAAGCTCAGATTACACCGATAACTTTTGCAAAGAAGAGAAATGTCAAATATGAAAGGTAGCCAAAAATGGACGCTAGTAGGAAAAGAGCTTTGTAAGTGTATCTAAAAAAAAATGTTAAGTTGAAATTTTTAATTTAGCATAAAAAGGTGATCACCGTGCCACAGAGAAGAAATATAACGTTTCCTTAAGTTGTAAAAAAAAGCGACAAAATTTGAAAGCTAGTTATCCAAGATTTTCCTGGGTAAACGGGGTGATTACCGAACGAGATTTAATTGAGATTATATTTATAAAAAAAAACTTTAATCTAAAATTTCATAGGCGATTTTAAATTTAATTAATTTGTTGCAAAAGCTAGATCTCTAGGGAGACAACAAAAAAATTTATGCTATTGCGATTTTGGGACTAGAGGCAGTCCATCCCTATACCCATGGCGTAACCGGGTTCGAATGGTTGAAATTTACTACGTGCCGGCTAACGGCAGTGTCGCGAGATTTAACGGAAGTTTCGCGCCACCAATCATAGCCTGCCACGTAGTTATGTGTATCCCTTTGCAGTTGGCGCCAACGCATCAATTCTTCCCGCGCCGTATTCCTTCTATTTCATCCCTTCTCCTTGGCTATTGTTCTCCCTTCTCTGCTTTCTTGTCAGTTTAACCACTTTACTGCAAGTCAGTTTGAGTTGGTAATAGGGTGTTTGGTGGTTTTTCGGCGTTACCATCAACCACCGAAATATTGCGCAAATAGATTGAAGTGACATTTGCGAGAAACAGGGTGTTCACGAGTTTAATTATTACAGAAAAAAGGAACCAAAACAATGTCAATTAACGTTAATGCACTTCGGAATTGATTCACCCTCTTAAAGTGAAGTATATAATGTTAAAAAAATAAGTTTGGTTTTTTAGACTTTTATTTTCTCATTGAAAATGTCGGCTCAATATATGGCAACATTATGTAAATGTTCACTCGCGCCTTTTAAAAAGACTGCATTTTCTGTATGAAAAAAGAGCACAAAAATAAGCCAACTTGAAAATTAATGATTTTACTAACTTTTTTTTATTAATTTTAATAAAGTTATATAATTCGCTTTTATTATAACATACAAATTTTTTTGTGAAGTATAATTATTACAAAACACTCATCAACATCTGCTGGGCAACGCATCAAGAAGGGTAGAAAATGTTGCACTTCTGCCGGGCCAGAGGTCAACATTTAGAGAAAAGAACAAACAAATCAGAAAAGATGCTGAGAAAAGAACAAGGAAATTTGACAGCCCGGGCACAGGGCAGAAAAAATGAAATATTATTTCCAGAAAAGAAAACGCCTTTTAATTCACAAAATGAAGGTGTGTTAGGTTAGGTTATGGTGGCAGTCCCACGAGGGGAAACTCACTTAGACATCTGGTTGTGCATTGTAATACCACATTAAACAAAATTTTGGAACGGTAACTGTGTTAAAAATAAGAGAAGCGCTCACAACAAAGTTCCGCAGACAGCTGATGTCCACTCCCAAAAGTCTCTCGGGAGTGTTGGAGAAATTCGCACCGAGGTGCCTAAACCTTAATCTAGCGAATGCCGGGCAGTTGAGGATGAAGTGCTGAGATGATTCCACCTCGTCTTCCATGCAGCGCTCGCTGAGCTGACTGTAAGCCCATCTGTCCAGGAGCAGACCGCAGGTGGCCAACGGAACTCCTATGCCATCCCTGTCCGAAGTGATGGCCTTGAGGGTGCCTTGTCTAGCCAGTTCACCAGCCCTGCAATTTCCAGTTATAGCACTGTTCCCTGGACCCAGATCAGCTTGATCTGAAAGTAATCCGAGGCAGTTAAGAGGGAGGTCAGGCATTCTCCGACCAGTTTTGAACATACCATTGGCGATCCCGAGTGTATATATTTACTCTCCAGCCTCGGGTGAGTTCGGTCCATTCCTTCCAGCAGGAAGTCGAAGCTTTTGAGGATAGTCGAGTGCCCGTGCGCTGGGTTGAAAGAAAATCCAGAGATCTTGACCCTGATGGCTGAGCGTGTGTTAATGTCATTAAAAATATTACTAACCATCCAAACCTACAAAGACGTTGATACGCCTTTTAATAGCAACAATTATAAGCATTTACGTCAACCAACAAATACTTCACTTATAAATATCAAATTCCATTCGACTGTCACTGAGCCGTGCGGACGTGGTTTCCAATCGCTCCCCTTATAAGATAGTTATTTGTAACGCGCGATACAAGAACATCGGCCCCCAAACGATGCGACTTACACCTGTCAGCGTTTTTGCAAAAAGCAAGGTAAGCTAAACAATACAGATAAAATTGCAACGCATCAAACCCAGCGATGAGTATGCTGCGCAGCCCACCAACAACTCGAAGCCAAAAGCTACTACAGCATCGGACTAAGACCGACACTGTAAAACAAGTCATACAAAGAGATACAACGATCTATATAACATGGACGAACAGCAGCCGCAATGCACATCGACCGATGCGCTGCTATCATGGAGTGAGCAATGCATTACGTTACGCTTAGTACAACACACTCGTTCTCACATGAATTTCAATTTACAACGCAAACCAGCACTCCAGTAACAACAAAAACAAATTTCACAACATAAAGCACGGCAAGTACATGTACACAGGCCTGCAATGGAGCAAATGGGGACTATTCTCAACCTCCTTACTGCAGTCATTGCCACGAAACACTGATGAGCCCTCTACGGATAGTATTTTGGAACGCAAACGGACTTTGTCAGCATACGCACGAAGTCCGGTATTTCCAAATGAGCATGACATCGACGTTATGTTAGTCTAAGAGACACACTTTACACTTTACCTCGGGGGCGGCCTGAGGAGGGAATGCAGTTATTGTTAAACAAAATATTCGACATGAAAAGCATTCATGTTTTGCCTCGGACAGAGGGCAATCAATTTGCATACAAATTTAGTGTGGTAATGGTGTGGTAAATGTAGCATCCATTTACTGCCCTCCTTCAACGACAGTTAGATCGGCTGACTTTACTCACTATTTTAAAAGCATTGGCGATAAATTCATATCGGGGTGAGACTTTAACGCCAAAAATACAGCCTGGGGATCAAGGCTTAACACCACAAGAGGGAGATACCTCTTCAAAACCATCCAGGATTGCAACTTAGACTACCTTTCAACTGGTGAACCGACTTACTGGCCGACAGACAGACAAAAATTTCCGGACTGCATTTACTTCTGTGTATCGAAGGGCATTAATAGAAACGTATGGACGGACCATGCTAGAAGCTACTACAGATCGCTCGCCAGCTTCGATTAAATTTTACAGCAAAGTATGTTGTGTAAAAACAACGTCCTCACTTTCCTCCAATAAAACAAATTGGACTAAATATCCACGTAGCAGAAAAGCTCGCCCTAAAAATTGCACTAAACTGCCCCGCAGACATTGAAAGCGCAGTAGGCCTATTCAATGACACCATTCAGCAAGAGGCTTGGGCGGTAACTCCATCTGTTGCAAGTAAAGTACGACAAAATCAAGTGGAGCTCAAGGAAAAACTGAAAAATAAAAGACAACTAAGAAAAAAATGGAAACAAACCAGACACCCAGAAGATAAAAATGATTTAACAGAGCTACAAAGGAAATAAAAGAGTTCCTCTTAAAAAAACAAAAGAACTTGGAAACTGCATTCGACGATTGAAGGCAACAAACGCAACAGATAATTCACTATGGAAAGCTACCGAAAGTTTAAAACAATGTATTTTGAGAGTTTCTCCTCTGAAAATTTCAAATGGTAAATGGGCTAAAACAGATAAAGACAAAGAAGCAACTTTCGCCCAACACCATTCAACTGTATTCACACCAGTCGAAGGTGTGGCCACCAATGAAGAAGAGTTCTCAAACTTCTTAAATTCTCCTGGTCAGCTCGATCTACCGATCTCGAGATTCACAGTAGCGGACATCATGCCGTTTATCGCTAAATTACCAGCTTAAAAAGCACCGGATTACGACCTCATAACAGCAAAAGTTCTACAGGTGCTACCTGCGGCTGACTTTATCTTCCCGACGCATCTTTACAACTGCGTAGTTGAGTTGAGTTATTTCCCTCTTCAATGGAAAGTATCAATAATAATTTTAATACCAAAACCCGGCAAGCCCTCTTTAGAAGCTACGTCATACAGGACAATAAGCTTATTACCCGTGATTGGCAAAATATTTGAGTCACTGTTTCTCGCTAAGCTGAAAGCAATAATTGCACGAAACCAGCTTATTTTTAATTCGCCTTTAGAGAAAAACACTCAACGATTGAACAAACTCACAGAGTATTCCGCATTATACGCTCTGCCATGGAAAACAGGGAGTACTGCATAGGGGCGTTCCTTGACAAAACGCACGCATTCGACAAATTATGGCACAAAGGACTGCTATAGAACTTGAAGAAAAATCTACCATACCCATACTACTGCGTAATTAAATCGTACCTTGCAAATCGGCACTTTATGGTAAAGGTCAATAATGAATACTCAAGGATGAATGAAATTTGCTCAAGTGTTTTGCAGGGAAGTGTTCTCGGGCCAGTACTCTACACACTTTTTACAGCAGATCTGCCAACCCCAGCCGAAACAATCATCGCAACGTTTGCTGACGACATAGTCCTAATGGCAACACACTCCAACCCTGCAGAAGCTTCATCACAATCGCAAAGGAGTTTGAATGAAATATCGGCATGGCTGAAAAAATGGAGGCTCCGCGTAAATCCAACCAAGTCAGTCCAAGTAACATACACCCTCTTTCGCAGCGATTGTCCAGGCGTGAGCCTCAACAACATACAGCTTTCCCAAGAACAAAGCGCGAGATATTTAGTGCAGCACATTGACAGACGTCTGACTTGGCCAAAGCACATCTTCATGAAAAAAAAGCAACTCGGTCTAAAGTTAACAAGCCTGTATTGGTTGCTTGGTCCGAAATCACAATTGTCACTGCAAAACAAACTATTGGTCTACCTTAGCATTCTTAAACATGTATGGACTTATGGTATACAACTTTGGGGATGCGCCTCGAAATCAAACATCGCAATCTTACAACGATTTCAATCTAAAGTGTTAAGTTGGTTGGTTGCAGTGCTTCCTAGTCGCTGCCCAGGACACAATTAGCGCATTATTGCGCCATTTAAAGTGTTAAGACTAATTACAAAAGCACCTTGGTTCGTAACAAACGATGCACTACAAAAAGACCTAAAGGTCCGAACTGTTCAAGAAAAAATTTTTCGTTTCAACCAGAAATATTTAACTAGACTTGATCAACATCGCAACACACTAGCAAAGGCATTTAAGAATCCATCACAAGGAGGCAGACAAGATTTAGGCCAACTTCCCTCGCAGCTATTTTATAATATATTACGTAACAAGATATAAAATAATTGTATTATCGCTGATGCATGTAAAGGCGAGCAGCAGTGGCTGCTTCCCCTACAAGATATAAAAAAGAATATTGTTAATTTTATTATTTACATCAAAAATTCTAAATATCGTTCATTGATAGATGCTAAATAAACTGGATACAAGGCAATTTATTATTGAAAAATTGTGTCATGTCCTGTATTATTTGCCTGCAATAAGGACACAAGAAAGTAGAGTTATTTGTCTCTAAACTCTTATTTTTAACTTCTCAGACAGTCAGAATAAATTTAAAAGTGCAAACACGAGTAGTTGCCCATACAGCAAAAATCATCAAATAACTTATGTAAAGATGTAATCCACTTATACGTATTTAATTTATGTGTCGCTATATAATATGTAAATATTTAAAATATGCATATGTCACCGCGCGAACGCGGACCGTAGGGGTGCTATGCAGTTTTAAAGCTGTATACTATGTACATATGTAGGTATGTTAAAACTGGATTTTGTCAATATTTTTTTTTGTTCGATATCCATTAACGTGCAGATTCTGCGGCAATAAGCAGCCGATCAGGCTTTGTCCTCTCTTTCGGGCTACGGCAGCCGAAGACCGTCTACGCGAAGTCTTGTTACATCGGTATTGCTCAAACTGCTTAGCCGGGACCCATCGAACCGACCACTGTACCAGTGAGGGAAGACGTCAACTTTGCCAAAAGTCACATAGCACGCTACTGCATTTCGACGACGCAGCCAAAGACCGCAAGAACCGTCGCCTCCCCGGAGCGCCGCTAACGATGATGATGACACCGATGTAATATCGATCGAAGCCTCAGAAGTCGAGGAGGAGGTAGTGCAAATTCGAATGGAAGCCGAAGTTTCCACCAAAAATCTTCGACCGCCACGGAAACGAATGCTTTCCATCCGGATAACGCATTTGCTCGGAACCTCTGCATTTCCGACCGATACTACACCAAGAGCTTCAACGACAGGGAGGATGGGTAATTGGAGAAAACCACTTGGCAGGAAACACAAGCCCGACGGCGGGGAAACCGTCCGCGCCAACATGGGAGAGTGGAATCGAACGCGTTCCACAGCCCAATGCGAAGCGGTTTCCGAACTGGGCTAGCAACAAACCATCAGCAACATACCCGATCCAATGTTTAAAGCCAGTCGCACCAACCGATGTTGTAAAGATCGAGGCAGGAGGGCGCCTCCACATGATCCGCGCACTCATCGATCCGTGCGCTATGATATCCCTGATTGCGGTGGACCTCGCACAGGAATTCCGCCTAGGTGTAACGGAGGTCAACCACCAGCGGGACTACTTCCTCAAACTGCGGGGGAAACATGGCCAATCAGTATCAGTAATGGCGCATGCGGTAGCCATTGGAAACTTTGAAAAACGAACGCCAATGTCTAATATAGACCCTACCATCGCCGGATCCTACGCCAACCTCAAGCTCGCCGAACCGTGCGTACGCCTGGTGCTGGACGCCGATGTCTACGCGGAGATCATACTAAGTATTCTTCCAGCGGGGACGATGGACCCGCTTCTAGCAAAAAACACCATATTCGGATGGGTGCTCTCTGGCGCCTGTTAGACATAATATTTTTTTCGTTTAATCATTTCCAAATTTTACTGAATTTGTCTTTTTTTTTCTTAAGTAAAACACATTAACACAATGAATTCCATTAATAAACAAAAACGTGCAAGTGAAATTTTAAGCCACGTTAACGGAGACCAGTACCAGAGGATGGCGAAGATATAGTTAAATAGATAGATAAACGGAGCATGGTGGTTGGACGTGCTGAAAACATTGCGTGTGGCAAGGGGGCCGGCATGTCTAGGCCAACGGCCTAAATTTGCGTAATCCTTTTTTTCCCCACCCTAATGTCTAACATAAGTTGCTGTCGAGCTGTTAATTACTATGTTAGATCTGCAATAATAAACTTTCGTCAAATAAACAGTTCGACAAGCAACTAAAACCAAGAACAGTTTACTTACTTCTTTTGCGAGTACCCGAAGATGAGGACGTCATCCAGCCACCAAGCTCAGCATTTATATTCAAGGTAATCTGTAACCCAATTATTACCGAACCCAAAAAGTGGATAAACTTTGCTGAAATTTTGTGTAGCGGCTACATTAAGCCTCTTAAATTGATAAATGCTACATTTTTTTGGTGTGGGGTTGAGACAGACTGGACTGTTACATATATTTAACGTTGGTCACTTCTATAACAATTGTCAATTAAAAGTACCTTTTTTTTTTAAATACCACTATTATTTAAAAGTAGCATAAAATAATTAATTTTATATAAAATGGCTCACATTGGGTTTCTTTTGAATGAAGTAATTTAAACATCACTCAAATAAAGAAAAACGAAGCAGGGGGAATAATAAGTACATTTATCGTAGCAGTGACCAACGTGACACATATCTCACGCTGACTTTTCAAGTCCTACAAACATATAATTTTTCTCTGAAAAATTTCGAATTTTCACCATTTTGAAGAGCTCCCCAGGGGTCAATGGGTGGTGAGAGGGGTGGGAAGGTGCGGCTTCTTATGAAGAGGGGACTGTCCGCTTTCTAATGGGACACGGTGGGCCAATAACCAAAAATTTCCCTTACTTCGTTTTTCACATATGCATTATTTCTTTTTTGATTCGAAACTGTGCATGTATGCATTACTTTGTTTTTCCTATATGCATTATTTCGGGTTTCAACCGAAACTGTGCATATGCATAATTTCGGGTTTTTCTTGTATGCATTATTACGGTTATCAACCGAAACTGGGCACATACGCATTATTTCGGTTTTCAACCGAAGCTGTGTATATATGCACTATTTCGGGTTTTTTCGTATGCATTATTTCGGTTTTTTTCATATGCATTATTTCGTATGCTTCCATATGCACAATTTCAGGATGCCGCTGAAAATGTTAGAACAAATTGTGCCCGAAAATCTCCTAGTGAGCGTGCTATTAGTGAATTTAGTCAGATCTCAAATTCTATCGAACTTGATTATTCGTTTCCAAAACCAGTTTTTAAGAATATTTCAAATTCTATGCCTTAGCTAAAGAATTATTATTAAATAGTCTGTAAGGAATTTTTGTTCCATAGACTAAAACGAAATAAATAAATAAATAAATAACGCCTAATATTCTGTAAAAAAACACGCGTGTAGCACCGTACACGTGATAGAAGTGAAACTCCTTAAAAATTCGAAAAAGTTAAGAATAAGTGAGAATCTTAAAACAATTTATAATACAAAAAATTGCATAAATATAATTATTATTATTATTTTGCAGTATTATATTTTGCTTTTATTTGAACACAACTTAACAATAAAGAAATGTTTATTGTACCAATCCCACGCATTGTAAACAAACATTGCGCCGTTACCCAGGATTTAGTCAGAAATATTCGCGAAGTCGCTTCCGTATACACATATATAATAGCTTCAGTATTTATTCACTATTTATGACCAAATGTTGGAATACGGGAACAGGCTAACTCGCTTTTGGCTATCATCCCTTGGTTTAAAGCATGTTCAGACAGAAATTAAATAGGGTCAATTAACTTTTTAATTGAGCCAACGTTTTTGGGTGTTCACACACAGCCCTGCAAAAATTTGAGGACCAGTTGTAAAGTATGTACAAAAGGACCAG
>JAPVRG010234906.1:0-10655 GCA_029783565.1 Rhagoletis cerasi | reverse complement strand
TGTTAAGTGGCCACTTTTATTTTCTATTTAATGTTTTATGCGACTTCAAGGCAGCTACAATCTTCCAATATTTAAATGACGAGGCTTGAAAAGCAGTAGTTTTTGGCGGCCTTTAATAAATGCCACATCAACACATCGTTTATGCGTCGAAAGTAGATTTAGGTATGTGTGTTTGTAGATGCATAGCACGCTTTATGCATTCATAGTACAATCATAAAAAATGTGTACTAATTTTTGGTCCATGCGCTTCACAAATTGCACCTGCAAACCACTATTAGGGCCGAATTAGGCCGAACAATAGGCCGTTCACTTTGAAAGAAATAAAGAAAGGCGCTAATAGAGTGGTTTTATAAAAAATTTAACAAAAAACTAAAAAAAATTATGTATTTAAAAACCACACGGAAAAATCATTAGTTTTGATAAATGAACGGCAGTGACCAGCGAGCGCCAATTCAGCATTTTGACACCTTACTTGTCGATGTCGATCGGTGCAGTCGGTCAGTTTAAAAAAGTGAATGCAAAGGGCTGGAATAGGCTGTGAAGGGAGAGAAGAAGCAAAATTGGATGCAGAGTGTATTCTGCCACCTTTCTAGCCAAACAAACGGGCTACACGCTGCGCCAATAATAATTTTCTAATAATGACTTCTTTTACTCAGTATGTACGCATGCGCAATGGCTTACTCTCCATAAAACAAGCGCTTTCAACAATTTTATATATATATACATATATACATAGGAAGAAAACTGAACACTTTTAATATTAATAATTAGTACGTAAACTTTTAACAATTTTTCAATTTATACGCAGTTGAAAAATTGCGTCTGCTTGAACTTTTTATTCAACAATTTTTTTGTGCGCTCTTACCCTTTCTTTCTGCTGCTTTCTGCACGGTAATCAGCAGCATGCTTAACACCATTACCTGTTAAGCACTTTCATTGCCTAACACAAGCAAAAACAAAATTTACAATCGTTTTCAAACAGCAGCCAACACCTTTTGCTTCTCAATAAAATCTAAAGAAATAAGTTATATGAAAAAAAATGCTTTCATATAAAACTAAAAAAAGTCTAGCCTACACAGCGCAGCTCTACTCATACTGTCTGCCGCTGCGTCTACCACTGTCGATCGGCTCACTCCGTGTGGCAAAAAAAAAAAAACCAAAACCAAAATCAAAACCAAACCGCGTTTTCTGGACCAAAATTTAATTAATGATTTTTCTATTGTTTGGCTTATTTTTCGATTTACGCGCCAGCTCGTCGCACTCCCGCTGCTTTTTGCTTTCTTATTCTTCCGCTCAATAGCTTCGATCTTCTGTGTTGTGGATCACCTCCATAGCTGCGCTGTTTGTTGGCTACTTTTTTTAACCTCTAATGGCTTATTCTATAAACAATTTCAACGCAAGATTAGTTCATCTTATTGCTTGTTATTACTTATTGTTTGGTTATGTATGTATACATTTATTTTTTTTTTTTTTCTTAGTCTGTCCAGCATCGTTCTTGGCATTCCATCAAGTGTTCGTGTATTGACCCTGCGGGCTAGGTGGAGCTTACATAGTCGTTAGTTTTTTTAAGTCTTCTTTTTCTTTTGAATACATATTCCACCTCATGCTGGCAAAATTCGTAATGCTAGCGTAATTAAAAACAATCATTAACAGCAGAATTCCGTTTGTCATTCAGTTGGAATAGAAGCATTTTGAAAAGTTTTTTGAAAGTTCCATTTGCTTTCTTGAGGGCTAAAAGTCCTGACCGAAGTCTTTAGTAAACTTGTTGATGAAAGGTTTCTTAACAGTCACAAAATATTGGGTACGAGCATGTTGCAAAAAAGCTCCGTAGCCACCTGCCTGGGTTAAGTGTTTAAACCTAAGTTTTACGAAAGCAAGACAGCTAAGGAGTAAATGTTGAGATACATCTTTTTGGTTGTCCTCCAGTAACAAGAGTCTGTAGTAATGCTAAGCCGGGAAACTTATACAGGAATGCCTACTGCGCAACATGCCCACCTAAAATGATGTCCTACTTCCCTTCTGCACACCATGCGGTTATGCACGAGGAATAGCCCTGGGTGGAAAACAAAAAAAACGTTTATGGCTTTCCTTAAGACAATACGTCCGTCTAGATTAAATACTAAGTTAGGCAACAGCGAGGTCATCAGGCATCCGGAAGGCGTTGTACTGCCGCATCCGCTGGGGCTTTTAAGACTCGATAGGCATGGGCTCAAGAAAAATTCAGTTAAGGGACAGAAAAATATTCCTAATTTCAACCTAAATACCTTTCTAAGATGGGCAAAATCTTCCTCTTTGATCCAGCGCTAAGTATTCCAGAGTGATACTTACACCGAAACTAACTGTAAAATAAACAGAGAACACCAAATTGAAAGAACGTAATGTGCTCTGTATAATTGCTAGAAAATTCCAGGTAAGAAACGAGGCCGAGGTCCTCATCCACGTATTCGAGACAAATCTGTATACATTTGCCTTGGGCTCCTCTACTTTAACCAAATGTTTCCATAAACGAAAGAGTGGAAGGATTTTGCAATTACTGGTTACAGACGGCTCAAAAATTGACTGCAGCGTAGAGACGACTACCTGGCTTTTGGAGCAGAACTTTCTTTTGTCTTGTCCATATGTTCGAAAACACGCATTACTCGAGACATAGCTGGAGCACTTTAGTGAAGGCATGCGAACTTTTAAGTATTGCAATTTCGAATCCGTGCCAACATGGTTTTGTGTGTGGTCGCTCGGCTGCCACAAACCTCGTCTGTTTTTCGCAGTTTTGCATATCATCGTTTAAGAAGGGACGTCAAGTAGACGTTGTCTACACCGACTTCTCAAAGGCTTTTGATACAGTCACTCACAGTATTTTATTGCACAAGCTTGAGTGTTTAGGTATACACTCGACATTTCTCTACTGGGTTAAATCATGCCTATCCAATAGATTTTCTTTTGTTGAAATCGAGAATAAGAGATCATATGCCTTTGAGGCCACTGCTGGGGTACCCAGGGGTAGCATTCTAGGCCCAATACCTTTTCTTCTATTTATTAATGACGTTGGAGCTTGCTTTAAGCATTCCAAGTTTTTGCTGTACGCTGATGACCTAAAAATCTTCAGTAGTATCAATTCCATGTCAAATGTTTTGCTACTTCGAAATGATCTTAACAACTTAACTAATTGGAGCATCAGAAATAACTTACCTCTTCATATCAAAAAATGCTTCCATATGACTCTTTCAAAGAGCATAAACATGCAGGAGTCGACTTTTTATCTGTTTGATAAAAGACTTTCTTCTGTTAAAGAATTTTCAGACCTAGGAGTGATGTTTTATTCGGTATTAACCTTCATTAACCACATTAGCTATACCATTCTTAAAGCCCACTCTAACCTTGCATTTTTGAGGCGCTATGGTAGAGATTTCAATGATCCCCTACCATCTTATACGGTCCGCTGTATGCTTATAAATCTGAAATCACTTGCGTTTAGGCGATCTATTCAATCGCTACTTTTCATATACGATATTATTAATGGCTTAGTTGACTGTCTAGAGCTTCTTGAGCAAATAAATTTCAATGTTCCATTTAGAACTTTACGCTCTCATTATCCGTTTCATAATAAGGTAAATAAAGCTAATTATTACAATTATGACCCCATTTCAAGAGCTCTCATTGAATTTAATAGAATTTCTAGAAGCCTTGATCTGGACTTCGCCTTTCCGAGATCACGTTTTGGTTTAATAATAGAATCGATGTATTCCTAATTATATTTTTTAATATCTAATTTACGCTTAAGATGGAAGTTTGTATATCTAGTCTGTAAGATCTGTAAATCATAGAGTTAATAAATTAAATTAAATGAAATGAATGCCTTGTTTTGGCTGGTATCCAGTCATGGTGGTTTACTGTCTCCAACCATCTTACCGTCTTTTATTATCTCCCCCGTCGTTACTTCAACCATATCGCTAGTGTTAATTGGCTTGAAGGGTTTGTCAACTGTTTTGCGGCGAGGAAACAGGGTCCGAACAATTTTACTCAAAGAAGTGGAAATTTTTCCTGAGGAACTTTGGCTATTTCGCCCATAACCACTTTATATGCGCCACGACATGGGTTTGAATCTACTTCATAGGCCTGTTTGCTTCTGCGGATCTCGTCTTTCAGTTTTTTCCGAAACTTTTTGTATTCGGCTTGTATACTGCCGTGTCTGGTAGGCCTTCTTAGTAATTCTCATCGCCGTTTGTCTTTCGAACACTTGGCTCTTGTATAGTATTCAACCAATGCACTTCCTGTGGAAAGCTGGCCATTCCTGAACGGATAGACGTTTCCAGTTTTATAACCGAAAGAATGCTTCATTCTTCCCAGATTGGAAAAGCCTAAAAAGTAGTAGCATATTGGAATTTTAAGCCTCGTTTTGACGGTTCTTTAGCTCCCTACTGTCCCCTGAGTTCTTTCGCCACCAAAGACGTAAAATAACTGTATATATGTAGCATAAAAGCAAAGTTTTTAACACAACAGCGAGCTGACTTCGCCATCATTTTAACAACTGAATACTGCGGTTTTGTGAGTGAAAAGTGAGATTAATTGCCTGCTCTACAAACAACTACTCTCTGAACTCATGTAATTTAGAAATTTCAAAGCTCAATGGCGCATTTTCACTTTTCAACTGCTTGTTTCCCATCATTTAGCCGTGTCATAATTGCCAGTAATTACAAAGCGATCACACAGCTTAACTCACATCCAGTGATCATAAATCAATTGTGGCAAAGCATTTTAAACGTTTGCCATGGCAGGCAATGACACACACAATGGCGAAAAAATATAAACTTAATCGAAATATGAGGCAAAGCATAGGAAAAGATCAATTAAATAGAATTGTTGTACTAACAAACGTTTAGAATTGAATTATTAATTGAAAAAGAGAAAAAACATTTTAAAATTTTACGCGTGTAAAACTGCGCTGAATATCAGCTGCCATAATTTTGTTTGAAAAAAAAAAAATACTCCAACAACACGGGAGTGCCGCTTGGCTTGCGGAACATCAGCTCCCGGCTCATTCGAGTTTGCCTCAATGGGTCCACTTGCCTTTCTTTTGCCATTTATATCTGTATTGTACTGTAGTCATCGTCAGCTCCTTCTCCATTCTTATCTTAGGCCTTACTGCTTCTTCAGCAATCGCTCAACTTCGCTTCGCAGCATGAGACAACCAAATTTATCATGAGTTCACAAAATTCTGACATTGCTCAAAATGATTTATTTACGAAAGTTCATGTTTGAGCTTTTTGTTAACGCTTTGCGGTGGCTGTTAAGATTTTTGTTGTCCGAAAATTTATATTTGTGTGGCACTATTATTCTTGATTTTTCTTTCGGAACTACCGACGTAATTAAAATTTCTTTTTGTGGAAGTTTCGCTATTGTTACAATTCGATTTGTACTTAGTTGGTGGTATTTGAGTTTTGTTGGTGTCTTTTGTTCCTTTAAAAGTTGTACAATGCGCGTAGAAAATGAGGAATTTTAATGAGGTGTTTACGAAAGCTTTGTTTTTGGATCAGTTAAAGAAGTTTAAAAGAAAAATATACATATGCTTAAGAGCGTAGATATTTTTAAATTCTAGCTACTACTTTGCTAAAGAGTGGTAGTCTACAATTTAATATCGTAAAGTTTTCAAAGTTTGCCGCATCAGTATATGAACAGCAGCGAAATAACTCAGTCTAAAGCATCTGTTGTCTCCTTTGTTCTATAGAGTTAACACTTTGAGGCAGCGGCAATCAAATTTCATGTTTTTTGAACTGGAACACAAGTCCTAAACACATACGCAACGCTATAACCATATATACTGATGGCTCCAAACTTGACGGAAAAGTCGAAGCTGCAGCTAGACACCTTTTTAGGCTTCCTGATCACTGAAGTATTCACCAAGCGGAGGTACTGGCTATCCAGGAGGCCACTCGTCACCTAGTTAAAAGACCTATAGAGCACATACGGATTTTCATCTTTTCTGACAGTCAATCAGTCCTGAAAGCTCTAAATTCATGCTCAGACTACATAAAATCTCTCACTGAATAACGCAGATCTTTATAAGAGATGGCCCAGCATTATTGAATGTAGCTCATATTGAGGGTAACTTCAAAGCTAACATAGTAGGTACAGCGTCTGTAGGTGTTTTACGTGGATAACTGCCGGCGACGGCCTAACTCCACCGCGCTCAAAAGCACAGCTGATCAATACGTTGATCCGTGCCCCATGGTGCAAACATTCTGTCGTTACCAATTGGCAGTGTGGGGCGGACACACTAACCACCTTTATAGGACTCGAAGCCCATCTAAAGCCTCTGTCTCGCTCTGGGTCCGGCACCCGGTTGGAATGCAACTGTACATCGAACCAACCAAGGCCGGTTCTACCCGCATTTGGTTGTTAAAGAACAGCCACCACGAATACTTCCCGAGGGTCCGTACCCGGGAAAAGGCCAGAGTATACTCTGGAGGCTCCTGTTCCCCGTGGTACCAGAATTAAGTCTCTGGTCAGAGCTCGCAGCCGAAACTACTGCCAGTTGAGCCTCCTCTCCACTCCCAAACTGGCGGCCGTTGACTAGGATCCTCGGGCTTTTCATGCCCGTAATTTCACAAATGCGCAATCCCCCTGAAGGATAGTAGGTACACCATTGGCCCCTTTTAAAATACGTACTAGGAACAGAACCAAACAAGCAGCAAAACAACGCTGGAAAAACCATTCCTTTTGTGCAACCGCTAGGCTTATTTGGCCCACTTACAGTAAAAGACGCATGTCTGTACTCTTGGGGTTTTAACGGTATGAGGCATCCATTCTCACAGGAACTCTTAAATTTCACTGTCTAATGGGCGCACAGGCTTTGAGATTAGGAGTTAGAGCGCCAGAATCTTGTCGCAGCTGCAGATGCGAAGAAGAATAGGAAAGAGTACTGCACTTTGTCTGCCACTGCCCAGCACTTAGCATAAGTCGGCTATATACGCTCGTACAACGAAATGGTTTGATCTAGAGTGAGCGCGGCAACATCATAGCATCACAATGGTCCTGCCCTTGGTATAACTGGAGGGGGAGTCACTAGCCATTCCAACATAACCTTACGTTGGCTCACCTCGAGATTGTAAAAACTAGCTCTGATCAAAAGTTTTATTAGATCCCGAGGATGTCACTTTACCAAGTAAGCCCCATGCGACCCGCTTACTCTGTACCTTCTAGAAAATATTACTTGAACATGGGCATGTCAGTGGCTGTAAAAGATTGCAAATTTTTTCCAATTTTAGACACTGTTTGCCTTCTAGAGTATGTTATCACCAAAAGCGATTCAAGAGTTTTTGCTGCTATATCTAATTCTGTCCTGAGACAATTAAGGGAGGGGTATACATCTTTCGTGTTTATCTAAGGTCGTTCATTCCTATCAACTGCTCTCTGTCCTAGTACCCAGTAAATATACACTCGTCTATTAACGCAGGGTTCGGCTATCGTATTTCTGCATTGTCAAACACCATGCGAATTTTTTACCTGATTAATGACTGCCTGGCTGTCGATTAATATATAAAGTTGAGTTTTGAGGAGTTAGACCCGTCATCGACGCAGCTGTTTTGGTTTCATTCCAAGCTCCGCCGTCTCTTGGCAGCTGTAATAAATGTGGATGCGGCATATATCTTACATCTATGCACATATGCTTCGTGATGTCAGCCTTGTATTTTCCGAAACAGTGGGATAGAGTCCTTATAGACGCTCCATATATTTCATGTACTTATCCGTAAATTGTAGCCCTCGTTTGTAGCTAATGATGCACAACACTTTCTTTCCTTTTCACTTTCTTTAGCTCCATTAGTTCAGAAGGCGCTGTCTCCCCTAAAATCATCTACCAGCACCGACAGTCGCTTTCGGCAAATACGATTTTTGAGTTGTTTTTTACACACATTTACCATTTATTTAGTATCATACATGTGTACGAGTATATTTCAGTTTGTTATTATTATTACTGTTGTTGATTCTAGACTTAGTCACTTAAGTGCCGTTAAGTATATAATTAATGATGCCTTTGGTATTTCGCAGATAAGCAAAATAAATAAAGAGAAATTCTTCAAAAGTTGCAAAAATAAAAAATAAAGCAAAAAAAACAAATAAAATCAAAGTAAGGCGAGATAGCAAGACGAAGGCTTTGGAGTGTGTCCACAAAGCGACAAGTGTCCACAGTTGGCAAGCACACTACATAGTTGACAGAAGAAATGCCAGAAAGCTCATATGTAAGTGCGACAGGTTATGCCGACGTATTAAGTTGAAAAATAATAATTCCTATCAGTCATTAGCTTTATTTGCCACTTTTATGATTGTTGGAGATGAATGATATTTTTTCTTAGCCTGAGCTGGTTTAATGGAATTGCGTTATTAGTAATTTTAAACAGTTGTATGTGAAATGGAGAACGATAAAATGGACAAATATTTGCTCTACTTTAGCGAAATTTATGCATTCATAAAAAGCGGAGTTAAAATACTTAATGTACTTCTGGACCAGGAAACTCTCTAGAAATCCTAAAAGGTCTTGAAAAGGTCCTGAAAAATGCTGAATGCAAAATTTCAGGTTAGTTTTGCTCAAAAAATATCAAGCAAACTTTGGCCGTATTTTTGCCTTAAAAACTTATGAGCAAAAAATAATAACAGGACAATTCTGGGTAAGATAGTTGAAAGTCTTTTGTCAGCCAATTGAAAGACCGTGTGCAAGATAGTTTGAAAGATTTTGTTTATTCTGGCACGAAAGTCTTACAAGTCGTCAACTTTCATGGTGAAAAGCTCTTTTATTATAAAGCACTTGTATATGTATCATTTTGCTCGCGCCGCTTCAACTGTCGCCATGGCCGAGTGAGCAAAGCACTGGCATGCCATTCGAATGATCCGAGGCTCGAGTCCTTAGGCAGCGGATTTTTTTCTATTTTTATCTTAATTTTTTAATTTGGTTTCCTTTTAATTTTTATATTTTATTGTTTTAAAAAATATATATTTTTTTAAATTTAATTTAACATAATTTTTAGAATCTCCATTTTATTTTTTTCTTTTTAATTTCATTTTTTTTCTTTTTTTAATTAATTTTCTTTTAATTTTTAGAATTTGTTTTAAAAAGAACAAAAATTTTTAATTTCAATTAATTTTTAGAAACCTCTTTTATTTATTTTTCGTTTATTTCTTTATTTAAGTTGCTTCTTTGATTTATTTTCTTTTATTTTTTAGATGCTATTGTTTTAAAAAGAACAACCATTTTTTTGATTTCCTTTAATTTTTAGAAATTAATTTTTTTCTTTTTTTAATTTAGTTTTTTCTTTGTTTTAGTTTTCTTTTCTTTAAATTTTTAGTTTTTAATGTTTTAAAAAGAAATGTATTTATGTACATTTGTATATTATTTGCTAAAAGACAAACAGAACAGCGTTAAGACCCTTTTTTTCTTTTTCAGTTTAATTTTTAGAATTTATTTATTTTAAAACCAAAAATATTTTTTATTAATTGCATTTCATTTTTATAAATTTACTTAATTATTTTCTTTTTTTGTTTATTTTAGTTGCTTCTTTGATTTAGTTTTCTTTTATTTTTTTGATGTTATTGTTTTAAAAAGAAAAAATTCGTTTTTAAATTTCATTTAATTTTTAGAAATTAATTTTTCCTTTTTTTTAATTTATTTTTCTTTGTTTTAGTTTTCTTTTCTTCAAAATTTTAGTTTTCATTGTTTTAAAAAGAAATGTATTTATATATTTATATTTTAAGCTCAATTTAATTTTTAGAAAACTTATTGCTAAAAGACAAACAGAACAACGCTAAGACCTCCTCGTTAGCAGATCTTTCAACTAGTCTTTCGTATGACGGAAAAGGGCTATCAAGATAGTTGCCAGAATTGACAATTGTGTTACGAAAGACTTTTGTCTTTTGAAAGACTGTGGTGAGTTGAAAGACAGTTGCCAGAATTGCCCTGTAAAAGTCACGACTTTGCTGTTACCTGGATTGAGTAGACCTTAGACCGAAAGCTTCCTTAAATGACTCTTGAAGAGATAAGATGCTAGACCTAGTACAAGTTTCCTTTTTTTTATAGAACTGCTACTTGACGTTTTGATATTAACCTCTAAATAAGTCATTCGCAGTCTTCTGGGAGCTCTTATATAAGGTCTACTAGGGCGTAACCTGTCTCTCATAGAGTTAGTTTCGAGGAATTTCTCGGAGAAATCGGCACTGACACTTAAAGTAATATTTCCGCACACTATTGTACAGATTTACATATGTTTGTACATGTATATATGTAGAGGTATCCTTCGTAATATTTATTCATTCTCGGAAGTCGATTTGAACTATCTGACTGCCAAAATAAACATATGTGTGTCTAACCCATTCGATCTAAATACCTATGTAGTTATTTAAGAAAAAACTCTAAAAAATCACGTGGCACATGAAGTAAAAATTCACATTCAATCGCCAAAATTTGAGGCAAACATAAAAAATTGCAGTGGACTGACAAAGCGGCGATAAATTAACAAAAAGAAACCGGAAGCAACCGAAATTGAGTTACTGCTTAGGAGTAGTACAACAACAATAGGGCTTACATACATACATCCATATAAAACTGAAGCATTAATAATAAAATCAACAACAAGCAACAATTCGCTGACTTAGCGCCATGAGTTCAAACA
>JAPVRG010234897.1:0-10804 GCA_029783565.1 Rhagoletis cerasi | reverse complement strand
GTTATACAAGACAGCGGAACGTCGCGGTGTGCTTTCCACCACAGGACATAGTACGAATTTCGTTGTGGCAATGCTGCTGGAATGTAATCCGAAAACCACTCCATCCCATTGGATTGAGCGCGGGACGGCGTTGCTGTGCCAGTTGAGCTTCTAAGCGATACGAATTTTACATACATACTTAGAAAATGCATTGATATACATATATACATATGTATATACATATGCACATGCTTATGGATATATACTAAATACCTACTATTCTATTAAATAATTTTTATGTGCTATATCTTTGTGAAATCATGTACATATGTACGAGATGTGCGAGATCTTGGACAACGCGTGCATAATTTGGTTTCGATTACTGAATCTATACTAAAAATAAACGAATAAATCTGGAATTTATTTACCAAAATTTGTGTCATCTTTTTCTCCCTATGGCGTTGGAAGTTTGAAAAGTAATCAATTTAAGTATATTTGATGTGACTTTTAGGCTCTGCTAAAATTAAACGAAATAGAAAGTTCCATTCAAATGATGTTTGGCGAGAATAGATATGTATGACACCAAGAAAAAGGGTATGCGAATTATTGAAAAGTGATTAAGCATTGGTATCTGGAAAGGAAAAAAGCTTTTCCACCATGCCAAAAAAAAGCCATAACATCCCCAGAAACAAGATGTCCTTACCGCGAAATCGTAGCTTTAAGGGATGATTCAGGATTTTAATAAAATCTCTATTATGAAAAACTTAAAATGTATGTATGTACATATGTAAATGGCTATCGTCGCTGGCCAAAGTCTATATATACACACACAAATATATATTTGTTTATTTAAATGATAGTGATTTTTACTTTTTCGATCACATATAATGATCATTTTTTGATTTTTATTTTTTCGCTCAGAGATAATGATTATTATTGAGTTTTATTTTTGTACTTAAAATAAATGAAAATTTATAAAATTTAAAATGCCATACAGACGTAAGATACCTACTTGAAAATTTTACGAATTAGCAAGGAATCTGTATTAACTCTCCAATGAGTGACAGCGAATTTGAACAATTTTACAAAATTCGAAGTTTTACAAAAGTTATGGTAATTAACTTTTTTTTTAATGAATTTCTTAATTATTTATTATCTATTGATTCAAAGCATGTATCTTGCTGATTTTTTTCATGATAGTAGTTAATTAGACACGCTTTAGCCTGATTATTAAAATTTTTCAAAAAACCATTATTTTGTATAAAATTTTTAATTTTTTTAAAAAAATTTTATAAACAAATGGAAATATTATGTTAAATTCTTGTTCTTTTCATGTCAAACACACAAGTTTCTTAAAACAAATTTTTACGCAGCAAATCTTAGGCGAAACGCTCCATTCTATACCAAAATTGCGACTGAAATGTTTTTCGCCTTAGACTATGTTCAAACATGCCAATTAGCTGAGGCAATTAACTCCTTAATTGAGCCAACGTGTTTGGGTGTTCACACTGCTCTTTTAGCGAAATGCAGTCAGCTGTTCCATTAGCAACAGTGATGGAAAAGTTGGTGCAATTGTACCTTTCTTTAATTTGAAAGTACATTCGGTACAAGCAAACCATTTTAGGTACATTTGGAACTTAGCCAAATAACCTTTCAGGAAATCTTTTCTTATTTTTATCGACATTTCAGCGCATTTTCTGGTGTGGGTAACTTGTCCAAAAGCCTCTCTTTGTGAAGGGGTATATAAATGATACAAAGAGGTGGTCAAAGTAACGTAACTGGTGTTGATGGCGCCAGATAGACAGAGAATATTTCTTTTCAAAACGTCAGATCGAAGAACTCGGAGGAAAGTGATTCACCTCTTCTAAAACAGTTTTGTCTCGCACTGCTGGAAAATATTCTGTCTTTTTATAGCCAAATTTGCTGGATGTGAGTCTAAAACTTGATATGCTATCGAAGGGAGAGGTTATCCTCTGATTTTTTCAACTATATACATATGAACATGCATATTTATTTTTTAGGAACATTTAAGGTAAAATATTTCCGCGAATTGGGTACAATTTGAAAATTAATGTTCCATCCCTGGCGGTTATTTATTCAATACACAAACCTCGCTGATTGTTATTTATTCAATACACATACCAGAAAATCAAAAATAAACATAGAATACAGGGTTGCATAGAGAAGCAGACACAAATTGATTGACAATTAAGTATTAATTGGCAATTAATAATTTCAAATTTTGTATGGTAAATTGGGTAACAATTAAGCCTTTAAATGCTGAAAAGCTTCTTAATTGCCATGTTTGAACATAGTATTACACGCAACCAAAAAAATGGCATAACTTACCATAAGAGGATTCCCCATGATCAGAGTTATTAGAGCTCAATGCAAACTACATGCAAACATTGAAACGTTTATTGTTCATGTTATAGAGCTTTCTCACCTCGTTCACGTTTTAGAGTAGTCAATGCACAAAAAAATGTGTTCACGTTTTGGGGTGTTCAAGTTTTAGAGTGTTCACGTTATCGAGCGCGCACTGTATGTTGAAATCCCAATAAGAAACGAACGTGATCCTGTATCGCTTCGAAACTTATTTTGAACGCTTTAGCTTACTATTTTCTTGGAATATATGTATAAATTCTTTTCAGAAATGCATTGAACAAAAAGATATAGGCAAACGAAATACGAAAAGGTCCCGCCTTACAAATCGAAGGGTTAAATGCGCCAACTTTCAGAGTTACTTGCTAAACTAATGTAGTAAATTTTTTTCAGTACAGTCAGTTAAAATTGGGAGAAGCGTTAATTTTTAAATTTTTTTTGGGCAAAAAGTGTAATTTTCTTTCAAGCTAGAGCAGTTGGCTAAAAATTTTAGAGACAATTTACATAAGCATTACTCAGAAGTACATAATAAAAATGAAATTGAGAAAAAAAATAGAAAATTGTAGTAACGGGAATAAAAAAAACCATCACTGAGTGTAGATTTTTGTGTTTTTTTTCAACGCCTACAAGATAGAAGACATAGGTTTTTGTTATATTTTTTTAATAACTATCATGACCTGGTTTGTGGCTAGAAAGCAAAGATAGATTTCTATGTAGTCACTGTCCGAGCCAGCAGTCCGTAGTCCTATAAAAAACGCATTAAATTTTCATATCCGAACATACAAACTGTTAGCTGAACTGATCCCGGGTTCGAATGCCGTCAGAAGCAATAAAAAAATCCTTATTTTTGTTTTCTTTTTTACGAACTATAGAAAAGCATCTGTGAATGTAGAAGGAAAGAGTATTCAACGAAAAATTCAATCAGCAAAATTTCAGAAAAACAGCTGAAACGTATCCGTTTCACAACCAAGTTCAGTACTTATTATGTTTCTACCGCACACTTTAGTGGGAAAACGGATCGTCAAAGTATCCCGAAATGTAATCGTTAAACGGAAAAAAATTCGCATTTCATTCACTTTTTTTAGTTTTCGGATTCATTTTCAGATTTTTTGTTGGCTAGGAAGGAGGTCGTCAAAATAATGGTAGATGGTAGACAGTGGTTTTCCAGACTATGACTATACTGCCAGAAAATTATGTTTTAGCTATTGATGCAGTAAAATGAATGAGGGATGATAAATTAGCAGTGGACAGTATTCCTTCTTAACTGACCCCCAGTTAATTGTTTTTTCCTCTTATTTGAACCACCTGATCAGTCAAAAATAGAACTGTTGCATTAAACGAGTATCGGTTAATTAATTCCCCGGGTATTACTTGTTAAGAGATTGTTGTGAGTAGATACGAACTTTGAGTAAATTACCGTCTCTAAATTTCGAAATATTTCAGTTTTCGTTATTCTGAAATTTACCGTTGTATGAAAAGTGGGCGTAATTTTAGCCCATTTTCAAACATTTTCAACATCTTGGTTTTTTGTGTCAAGTGCATTTATCATACCGAGTTTGGTAGAAATTGATAAAACGGTTACCGAGATGCACATATGAAATCATAAGTGGGCGATGCCACGCCCATTTTCACAAAAATTTGTTATAATACTTAGTACTTTTTGCTAATGAATTATTGCAAACATAAATTTCGAGTAAATTACCTTCAGTTTCAAAACTTGGCAACCCTTTTAGTGTCAACCCGTTTATTGCTGTTAGTTCAGCCTGAAACACGCTACATATATCTGGCAGACGAAAACTAAGGCTAAGTGAGAGTTCTTGCGAGTATACCCCACTTCCTACCTTCAGATCCAACTTGGCGCCATCAATGTAGATGACTTTTGAGTTAAAATACGAGATGGAATCATCCTCCCATTCTTCCCTTGAGGGGATCTTTGTCTGGAAGTTATTCTTTAGTCCAGTAGGCGAGACTGTGTAGTCCGGGCGCCTGAAGTCTTCTGGAAGATCTTCCAAAATTCTAGAGTGTCCAAACCTCGTGTCACTTCATTTGGTTAGTGCATTTAATCTAATAGCATTACAGCTTGCCTGTAGCTTACCATATAGGTCCACAGGTAGAAAGTGAAGCAAGGTCTCTAGGGTTTTAGTCGGCGGTGATGGTAGCGCTCCCGTGATCATCAAGCACGCCACCCTTTCGACCTTTTCTAATTTGATTCTTATTGCAGATTTATCTATGGACGCCCACCGTTATGCTGTAAAACAAAATGGGATGCACAACCGCTGTGTACATCCAGTTCACAGTGTGAGGCTTCCCCATTTTTCCCCTATCGCTGATTTACAGGCATACAGGCAGGTTTGAAATGTTGATGAATCTCTGCAGAATTTTTAAAATTTTTGTACACAGTTTTAATTTTGGACATACATTGTTTTTGTTAGATCGTGAGCTATCCTTAAAAAAATTCAACATTATACAATCAAAAGAAAAATAGTTAACACTTATCATGTAACTATCCAACTGATTTGTCCTGCACTACATATAAATATGTATATATTTTTATAAAATGAATTTTATATCCACAAATAAAAATGCTTAAAATTATTTACAAATAATAGAAAAGTTAGATACGGCCGCTGTGGTGTAGTGGTAAGCAGTGCGCGCTTCCGCTCCGCAGGCTTGGATTCAAGGCCTGGCCAAAGCAACATCGCAAAAAAATTTTAGAAAAAAGGTTTTTTCTTAACAGCGGTCGCCCCTCGGCAGGCAATGGCAAACCTCCGAGGGTACTTTGCCATGAAAAAGCTTCTCATAAAAATACAATCGCCGTTCGGAGTCGGCGTAAAACTGCAGGTCCCTCCCCTTTGTGTGACAACATCAAGGCGCACGCCACAAATCGGAGAAGAAGCTCGGCCAAACACTAACATATGTGTAAGCGCCAATCTATTATTATTATTAAATGCGTTTTATTTTTGGGCTAAAGGGTAGTAGAATTACGGTCATAATGCCCGTAAAATGACAATAATTGTGACGATAGGTGTGACGGGTGTAAGCAGTACAGCTATGCATTTAACTAAGCGCACATGAGATGTAAAATCACACATACAGGAACAGAAGAAATGAAACAGTCACAAAATCTACCGATGCCATTAAGAATGGGCGCGTTCATAAGACGTAGCTGTTTAGCCCAACTGCTACAAAACTGTTGGCAACTGTTGAACTCAACAATTACGTCTTAGAAACGGCTTGATGAATATGTTGCCAAATGAACAGCTGATAAATATAAACAAACAAAATGAAATAGTTGCGCCGATTATATTTCCAATTCAACGCTGAGCTGCCAGCGTTTTTAAAAATCCTTTAAAGTTATAATGAATTAAATAGTTTATAATTATAAAGTATATTATAATAAACAAGTATTAAGTCAACGTCGTATTATTTTAAAATATTTTAGTTACTTTATCACATCAATAATATAAAATTAAAAAAATTAGTTTGCAGCTGCCACCTAACAAAGCGGCGTTGTATTTAATGTAAGCGGCGTTAGTCTTTTCGATCAGCTGTTTAGGCTGAGCCAACAAGTTAAGTTCAGGTAACGTAAAAATTTTGCGCTGGAAAAAATGGCGGATAGTTGCCAACTGTTGAGCTGAGCGAAACTACTCAACTGTGCGTTTCTAAGACAAACAGCCAACGGTTTCCCAACAGCTACGACTTATGAACGCGCCCAATGTGATGGGAAAAATACCGAAAGTTTCAGTCATGGCTCTGGTTCATTTTACTGATCATTTGACCAGTATCTTTTTTGCAGGGTACATACATGCATATACATATATGTATGTACATGTTTCTTCGATATTATTATTTTTATTTTACTTATCGCCACAATCTCCCTGGCCACAATCTCCTGTGTGTCGGTTTGTCTATTACTATTCATAATTCTATACTGTCTAATTTTTTGTTTATTATGTATTTCGAATTTACTATAGTACGCTCGGGATTAATGCAGTGCTGCACATTAACATTAATTTTATCAATAAACGAAAAAAGAAAATAGTTTTTGTTTTTTACATCGATAATGTTAACATTATATGTTTAACAAAAACATTTGGTTTTGTTAAATATCAGAAAATATGTCCACAAAAAATTTTGTTTCGTTGATGATCAAAAAAAAAATATCAAAAAAGAAAAATTGTTTCCGCTACAACCCAAAATGTAATAAACTGACAATTTTTATTATTTGATACAATTGCGGGAGCAATGGGTCGTAGAAAAGTAGACGAATTGGTGCGGTGCGATCGTGCTTTTTGGTTGAAGAGGGGTTATTTGTATGCAAATTTTGCCAAAGCAAAATTAAGAATTTATTACTTGGGCAATTACAAAAGCCATTTGATCAGACGGCAATAGGAAGCCCTTGAAAGGCTTCAGGACGAGCAGGTGCAGTAGCAACAAGTACAGCAAAGCGAGAATACTGACGACTGAGCAAAAAAAAATTAAAATATCCCTTGAGCTAAGTGAAAACGACGGCTTTAAAATATGTATATTATTAATGACCATAGGTCAGGTTTAAGTGATGATATCACTGAAGCGATATTAATGTTGCGGCTCGATTAGTTTTTGCATAGTTTATTAACAGCGTTTTGATAACAATTTTTTAGTTATTTAATAAAAAGAATTCGCATAATGCTACGTACTCCTACACAAATTTTGCTGCACAACTCTCATAAGATTCAAAATGCAATCTATGGCATACAATTTTCTTTTTAAATAAGGAAACAAAATAACTATTGATATTTCCATTTTGATAATCAACGAAACGAAATTTTTTTTGTTAACATTTTTTGATAATTAACGAAACTATTTTTCTTTTTATATTTTGTTTATTGATAATAAGCAAATGAAATTTTTTGATAAGTTGTTTTTCAATAAATAACGAAACGAAATTTTTTTGTTTATATAGTTATGCAGCCCTGGATTAATGTACTCAATCATAAACATTTTCGTGTAAGTGACATCACCTAATTAACCTTCTATGCGTTAGTGGCGTGAATTCATAATTTCCATTCCCAGCGCACTCGTACATACATACATATCTTTAAAGAAGTACGGTAATCGAATTAGTTTAGAAACGCAGTCAACAGAAAAGCCTCAAGATGAACTTGAGGGTAGTGTTCGTTTTACTTGCTCCAGATAAGCTTAATTGGACGAAATAATTTGCTTAATAAGCTATTCAAATTTCTTTGCGCCCGAAGAATTTCCAAAGTTGTTGAATAAACAGATATTTACCAAAGTTACCTTTACCTTAGAATGTGCACATGTATGTACATATATACATACATAGTGGAGCAGATGGAATTGAGGGGTATTGTTGGGGGGCAGTACTGGTTCTTCGTTTATCTCTAATCAGTGCTTTCAACTATATTTTTATACCCCAGCGCACTCGTGCACAAGGGTATTATAACGTTATGCAATAACGGTTGTTTGAAACAGCTCAGATTGAAAAGAGAAATCGATTAAGCCGTGCCTGTCTGTCCGTCCGTCCGCCCTTCCATCTGTACACACGATAACTCGAGTAAAAATTTAGATATCTTAACGAAACTTGGCACGCGTATTTCTTTTGAGCTGAGGACGTATGGTATTGAAAATTAGCAGAATCGGATCTTAATCACGCCTAACCTCCCATGTAACGGTTGTTTGCATAAATACATAAACTGTGATATTTTAGTAACTACTGAAACTTAGGCTGACTTCCAAAACGTCAATTGCTTTGCATACGTACAAAGTAAAATGTTCCATAACGCCGCACTACACAATGTTGACAATGTATACTTTTCCAAAACGTATCTGAAACGTTATCGAAACGCATCGCTCGAGTAATCAGCCATCACTAACAAAGTTGATGCTTCGCTTGTTTTTGGTTGTGATTGGTGTGGTAAAAATGGAAAATTGCGAAAAGTAGGTGCTTCTGTTAATTGTTATATCGAATTTTCATGGGTTTAGGAACAGTTGGTAACTAGTCTGGGACCAGTTGGGAATCAGTTTGGGACTAGTCCGTAACTAGTTACCTTCGGACTAGTCCGAAACTAGTTACCTTCGAACCAGTTGGTAAACAGTCTGGGGACCAGTCATGGATCAGTTGGGTATAAGTTTGGGACTAGTCCGGTGGCCGTGTAGTAGTTATCGATACTTTTATGGTATCGCAACATCGCTAGTTGGCAATAGTACAGCTGATTATCAAGAAAAGAAACAATGTATGAGCACTGTTCCTTAACGTCAAAGTATGCAATGCTTAAGGCCATGCCAGATAAAACGCTTGCTTCGCTTTGCGTGACACATTTGCTTTGACAGCTAAGATGAAATGTACGAAAATGCATTAAACATCGCACATAGATTGCTTCAGCTTGAGCGTCAAGCGAAAAGATGGCCAACTCCCATCTTTTTGCGCGCTTTGACAATTAGCTAGTTTAATTTTTATTTTATTTCGCTCTAATTCAAGGCATCATACAGAAGCATAAAAACTAAAAATATTTCTGATATTTTTAAAACTTAATTTACTAAATTCACAGCAATTTTCACCAGTAAACAAGCAGTGTAAAAGTGCTTCCATGGCGTTCATTGTGCCATACCTTTTACGTTTTGCGCTTTGCTGGCAAAGTTAGAAATGTTACGCGAAGCGACAAAGTTTTATCTAGCATGGCCTTTAAGGTTGCAATGTTTCGCAACTCTGCATACACAAACGGTTTAAATACCGCAGTAAAACAGTATCCAAACATTGTATTGATATGTTTTGGAAGTCAGCCTTTTTCACTCGAAATTGATCTTTATGTATGTGCACTTATATGTTAGCAAAAAATAATAACATACAATTTTTTTTGAAAATATGCGTAGCCCGACTACTTATGGTTTCATATATATATCTCGGTAACCGCTTTACCAATTTCTACCAAACTCAGCACAGTTGTTGACCTTGGTCCAGCATATCAGAAAATCAAACATTTTTGAAATCGAACACTAAACGCAATAACGGTAGTTTACAGATAAATCCAATTTGCTATAAATTAGTAACTACTATTTATACCAACTCATTTATTGAACTTGGCACACAACGCAAGATGTGGAAATTGTTTGAAGTCGGACTAAAATTACGCCCATATTTCATATAACGGTGAGTTTCAGAAATTCGAAAAATTCGAGATTTCGAGGTTTAAGGACGCTAATTTACTCAAAGTTGGTACTCACAACAATCTCTTAACTAGAAATAAGATTATTATGGATTTTTGGAAAATGGGAGTGGCACCGCCCACTTACCAAACACGGTTAAATAATTTCATTAAGTCTAACTGAGAACATTGTCGAAAATATTTGAAGTAGGGGAACACCCACCCCTGCTTACAATGTAACGGTCCGAACTTAGACTTTTTCATTTGTTTTATTTGGTGATGTCGAGAATTTGAGAATTGTATGTATATCCAATCTTCAGCTTTCAGATTCTCAGTGTGAAAACGTAGGCATTCAAGTACGAAGAACCAAATTTCAACTGCCCCGTTTTACAGTACTTCGGAGACAGTTGCTAGACGGCCTCTAAATTTTCCTGCTGGGTTGTTAAAAGTGCCATCGGCAAGTGATACTATACTGCCTCATCAGATGGTAAAATTCTCATGAAGTGTGCGCATTCATTTCTGTGAAAGCCTTCACAAGTAGTTTAGGTGTAGAAAGATAAATTTAATAATTCCTACACGCATCGCATGCTAAGCGACGAAAAAGCAACAATAGGACATAGAAAAATTAATCCCGCTTGTGTGTATACTACATAAAAAAACACGCGTGTGGCACCGCACACGTGATAGAAGTGAATCTTCTTAAAAATTCGGAAAAATTAAGAATAAATGAGATTTATTGCGGGAAGCAGAGAGAATCTAATACCTGTGACAGACATCTAGTAACAATACCATCGTAAAGTTATTATAGTATTCAGTTTACTAGTTACGGTGACACACATACTCTAGTATTTTATTACTGGTATTTCAGATATATTTGATAGCTGTTAAAGAGAAACCCAAACGAATAATAAGGGCACCATGATAAAGACAATTAATGATGAAATACCGCACTGATAAAGAGTAGGTAATTAGCAGCGTTTGGAAGAAAAAACATATTTTATACATACATACATATGCAATTTTTCTATCAAAAATAAAATTTTGTTTTCTTTGTTTTCACTTTTTTAATTTTTTTGACGCAAAATAACAATGTTGGAAATCGGTTTGCTTTTATTTCGACAAATGTGAGCTGTGTTTCATAGAATACCATCCAAATCATATATGTAATACTCCTATATTCGCAGTATATTGAAAGTACAACCGCCAACATTAGAGTGCAGAAATATACTGATAGAGCGAGAAAAGCAATAAGCCAATGTACCCAAAATGACGCTTGAAACAAAACAAAAAGCAGGAGC
>JAPVRG010234891.1:0-12447 GCA_029783565.1 Rhagoletis cerasi | reverse complement strand
GCTGTTGCTGTTGCTGTTGTTGATGTTGCAGTTGCTGCTGTTGCTGCAGGTAGTTTAATTGTTGCTGATGCTGCTGACGTTGCTGCTGCGCATACAAGTCCATATGATTCAAAAATTGCTGCGCTGCGCTAGCGCCGCCAATCAAATCGAAAGCGTTACTCATTAAATTTTCGGCCGAGTTTGCATTTGCTTGCAATTGCAATTGTTGCTGTAAGGTTGCAGGCGAATTCGGTTGGCTCATATTGTGAGCACACTGGTGCAGCGGCGGCAACTTGTGGCAACGGTAATGGCGGTGGTGGCGTTGGCGTTGGCGGCGACTGCCTCAAATATAACGTATTTTCTTTTGAATGTGAATTTTAAGTAGCTAATTATGCCGTGGATTCTCGGAGCTTTCAGTCTTTCAATTAAATTTAAGATAATAAAAATGGGCGTGGCTATTGCTAATGGCCGGAATAATATTAATAGTTTTGTATTTAAAATATTTAACTTATTTTGCTGGCACTTTCTTTTTCAATAGAGATTTGTGCTTCGGTTTTGCGTTGTGGCGCTTGTGACAAAAGTTCGTTATATTTCGTGTGGCTTTCAAAAGTTCTTGCTGAACAATAATCAATGTTAGTAGAACTTTATTTACAGTTCTCTTGCCTGTGCGCTGTTGTCAAATATCTCATTTAGCTGTTGCAATCGCTGTTACATACGCTGTTGCCGATTTTCACGAAGCTGGCAATTGTGGTTCTCGTCTTCGATAGACTTTTTTGCGCACTACTGCCGATTTTCTACTTATTTGATGTATAACATTATACGTAGTTGTTGTTGTTGGTTGTTGCACTAAAATATTTCGCTTAGATGTAGCAATGGCATGCGTAAATCTATTTTATGAAGTTTTTTTTCTCTCAAACTTTTATCATCAATCGAGCACGCGAGCGAGAGAGAAAGAGAGGGGAAAGAAATAGAAAAACAAAAATAAAAAATTACTTTATTGTTGTTTGTTCATTATTTTGGTTGCGATTTTGTTACACGCACAATGAGTCTGACTGATGTACATACATACATAGTAAATGCTATTGGTGCGAAAGGAGATTAGTTACTATACATGTAAGTAGGTATGTATGTATATGTACATAGCTTGCTGATAACGATGGCTTTGATGCATAGAAAGGAGTGAGAACGCACATTTCGAGAGTGGCGATGAAATGTTGATGACTATATTAGCGAGTAGGTACATTTAATGATTTGTATGCAATCGAGAGTAAGGCATTTTCATCTTTGAATCGTTGAAAATCCATTGGTTTTACTTTCGAAAATTTAGTTATGAATCAATTAATTTCTGCATGGTGATTAAAATTGCTGTTAAAAGTGGTGTAGTTTTGTAGATGAGGTTTTTTTTAGTGATTTTTCAGCTTTTTCAGATTTTTTTTTAGTTCGAGTATAAGCGACAACGACAACAACAACAACAACGATATGTAAATATTTTTTTACTTTTATATTCATTCTTGTATTTTTTTTTTTGTAACACAGCAGCAGCAAATTTGATTTCCATCGATTTGAGGTACGACTTTTATGTACGAATATGTAAATATGTAACTATTTAGTGAGTAGTTACGATAGATAAACCCGATGTTAATGACGCAAGTGTTCGATAAAGTTTATAATTGCGATTTGTTAGGAAATAGTTGTGTATGGTGAGCTTATTTACACTCATATACATTCATATATGTATGTATTTATGTAAATGCATGTGCAATTATATAAAGATATGTACATATGTAATTGAAATTCATATACATATACATAGTTACAACATATTTATGTTATGCATACAAATGATGAGTGCAAAAAAAAATGTTATTTAAAAAAATATGCGAAATATGTATGCTGCAGGAATCTGTAAATAAAATGGAGTGCAGACCACCACAAAATGTTGTATGATCTGCTGCCCAAATGGTGTGCAATGGCATATAAAATTAGTAACATATTTAATATACTCCTGTTATGTTCTTAGGAATGACTTTTGCTATTTTTTCATAATTATTGTTTAAAGCGCGGTGCAACAGCTGATACCTTTTAGTCTTGCATCCAAATTTATGTGCGATCTTTTGCCGAGTAGTATGTAGGCATGAGGTTTGTGTTTTAATGACTTTTGATGGCAATGGCTATGTCAGTTATACAATATCTAAACACATATCTAGTTGCATTCATTTGTTCCAGAAATTTTACTACATATCAGCGGTTTCTGAGGTTTTGCCTGCAAAGTTTTTGCTTAAATTAATAGTTCTCAATTGTTGTCAAGTAGTAGTGGTTTAGTAATTGACAAGCAACTTAGTAAGCTGGTCGCCTTAATATTTGTTACATTATAAATTGGCTTTTTTATATACACATTTATTTTAAATTTTAGCCCCTTATATCTTATAATATGTATGCATTAAGAAATCAGCTTTATGAACAGCGTGTTTTACTTGTCTTAATAAAAATCGAGGATATGTTCTATTTAATAACTATTTTGTAAAGCATATGGAATTTCGACTTCAGCAAAAAAAGCTCAAAAAACTGAAAAATTACATACAAATCCTAATAAAATTCTTTCGAACGTGACAGTACCTGAACCGTCAACTTGAACGGGTACTAGACTTAATTAGAATATCCCCCTTTCTAATTCTAATATGTAGAAAAAGACGCAACAAGCTAGAAGTCTCTATGAACTTTAATGTATTCATTGCAAATCGAGCTCTCTGGAACACTTAGAACCCATATTCCAAGCCCAATGTTGAGATTTGGTATATAGATGGTTCAAAACTTACAAATAGAAAAACTGCGGCTGATATAGTTGGGTCAAACTTCGAAAAAGCGATGCTAATGGGCAGCTATCCCATCATTTTTCGAGCAGAGATTTATGCGAAAGAAATGTTTGGCAGATAATGCATTAGAAGAGGAATATCTCCGAAATATATTCAGTGTCCATCATTGGGCAATTTTTTCAGATTTTTCTGACAGCGACCATTTCCATTTTCCAAACCTGAAGAAGTGCTATGGATATGCTGAGAAGTAAAGCACTTTTTAGTCGACAAAAACATCCTTTTTTCAAATAGTTACTGGCTGACATTAAAACTTTATAATTTCTTGCGACAATGCTTTTTGAACATAATAACCAAAAATTGTGTCAATTAGTTGCAGTTAGTAGAATAAACATTTCTGTTTATTTAACGCATGGTTTAAGCTTTTAATGATTTTTAAATCATAAATTTGTATGGAAACTTTTTATACGAGTATGTAGGTATTTTTACTAAGTGCTCATAAGTTCCAAATTTATTACTCAATTTAAATAAACAGTGTCTTATTGTATTTGTAAATGATTATAATTTGACATCCAAGAAACAAACCGGTAAAACACTAATTTTTTCATGTTAATGCTTCTCTCGAAAGTTATTTTTTTTTGTATATTTTATTAACAGTTGCGCGAAATTTTCAATAAATTAATGGAAAGCTCCGAAACTACAGACCTAGTTGGAAAATCTTGTTGACTAGATGATAGTAAAATTAAAATTTGGCTACATCTCAAAAGCTGCCCTACTTTTGTATATTTCGACTACATTCGACATAGGGAATGATGGTCAAACTCTACAGGTTGGATTTCTTGTCGACTAGAGTTATAAGTACTATATGTGTATGCAAATTAGGGCGGAGGCATTTAATATCGAAAAAGGTGTATGGCATATTCGAATTGTATGTTCAATTCTAAGCAAATATGACCCTCCCAATTTAAAAAAAAAAAATCAGTGTACTTATTATAAGTTTTTCTGAACGAAATTAATTTTTCATTTACAAAATTTTGTGGTTTCTTCATATTAAAGAAACTACTTCATAAAACCGAGAACATAGAAAATTTTGTATGCAAAAAAATTTCCACCAAAAACGTTATAATTTACTGCGTTTTCTTTTGAAAATTGGGAGGGTCAAACGGCATTTTTTGTGCATATTTTGTTCGCAATTTTCGCTTAGAATTAATAGTAGAATTTGAATTTGCCATACACTTTCTCCGAACCAATTAATCCGCGCTAATGTGCACACATATATGAGGCATTCTTCGTCAACTAAAGTTCCTCTCTCCAAAATTGTTTAAGGCATAAAAAATCGGTTACATTCTTGAAAATTCGGCAAAATGTTTACATTTAAATAATGAATCGCGTTTTTTTAAATCCAATATAGCGGATCCAATATTGCGGACAAAGTTTTGAAAAATGATTGGATTCACTTGAAATTTGTTACTCGGGGGTTTTGGGATCGCTGTTCATGAATATGATCATGAATTGTTAAAATTCAAAGTGGCGTATCCAATATGGCGAATAAACTTTTGATTACTCACTAATGCTCCCACCAAAATTGGTTCAGGTAAAAAAAAACGATTATAATCTTGAAAATATTTATTTTTAAACGACGAGTGGAGTTTTTTAAATCCAATAATCGCTAATTATGAATCTGACTATGAATTTTTAAAATTCAAAATGGCAGAATCAAAATGAGGACAAATTTTTAAAAATTTATTAAACTCGCCATTTTGGATCCGCCATTTTGTATTCCAAAAATTAACTCGGGGCACAAATTTCAAGTAAATTCAATCATTTTTCAAAACTTTGTCCGCCATATTGGATTTCAAAAAACGCCACTCATCATTTAAAAGTAAACATTTTTACCGAATTTTCAATATAGCCGATTTTTTTATCGAAACTAATATTGAAGAGAAGGGGCTTCAGTTGACGAAGAATGTCTCGAATACGTACGAGTATATATGGCAGCAATAGTAAAAGAAATTTGAATATTTTTCACTAGGTAGCCTAATTATATTATCTGAGTACAATTCTTTCGAAGACCTCTGCAAAGTGAATATTCGAAGAATGTTACAAATTTCAATAAATTGGAAATTTTGTAAATGTTAAAAAAATGGCAACTCTTTTTTTGTAATACCTTTCATGGGAATCTCATATTGAGATACTTATCTAATATTGAAATTAGGTGGCAAGCCCGATAAAATTAAATATATAAAGATATTTGATCGCAACTTTTACTAAAATTCATTACATCCAAAAAAAGGTATTCATGTATTTTTGAAATAAGTTTTTAAGCGCCTTTCGTTTTAATAATCTACCTTGGTTCCATTCTTTCGAAAAGCATCGACTATAGGATCCAGAGCGCCACTCTTTCGCTTATATAAAAGGAATATATGACGCTCGAGATTGTATAAGTGAATGAATTTTCAGAATCGGTTCATTAGTTCCAGAGAGTACAGCCTATCAACAAATAAAAAAATATTCCTCTTTATGTATTTATTTGCAAAAGTAATTTCTCTTTACAAATGCCCTTAAAGCTGATAACTGGCTACAGGTTTAAAACGCCGCTCTACTATACGCACATTTCGTTTGTGAGGTGAGAGTATGTAAAAAATTTTTTTTTTAGTCAGCAGTAACTACGTCAGAATTCTTTCAGGTTTCTCTTCTTTATAATCAAATATCTGTACCAAATTTCAATAAAAACCAACAATCGAGTATTATCACATACATATATATATTCACATTCAAACTAAGTATGAATGTATGTATATAATGGATTTATTTCAGGGACCGTAATCAAAATAAGTTAAATAATTTAAATCAGCATTTATTCATTATTTTATAATTTTTTCGCTTAAAATAATAATTATTATTGAGTTATTTTTTCGCTCAACAGAAACTATTATTATTTGGTTTATATTTTTTCGATCACAAATAATGATTGTTGTATGATTTTTATTTTTTTTTTTGCTCAGAGATAATAACTATTATTGTGTTTAATTTGTCCACTTAAAAATAATGATTAGAAAACTTAAAAGGTCATACAGACGCAACCAACTGAAATTTCGACCTTAAAATTTTGAGACTTATTCCTCTTATTGTGGTGTTGCTACCTTTTGAAAAGCATAAATCGGAAATCACGCTAATATAGCTTGTGAGTTTTTCTGAATAATCATTATTCTCAAGTGAAAAAATAAAACTCAAGAATAATTATTATCATTTGATCATTATTTTTGATCGAAAAAATAAAAGTCAAATATTAATTATTATTTTTAATTTTTATTGGTTAAACTCGAAAAATTATAATCCTTGCTGATTACAGTAGGACGTGCAAAAACAAATATGTGAGTATAGTTAAAACTGTTTTACAATGTTTGCAACATGTTGATTTTTTTGGTTAAAATTTAAAAAATAATATGGTTATTTGCCCGTCCTTGATTTATTTTGAAAACCTACAGCCTTTGCAATCAAAACATTAACCGCTTGAACTAGTAGTAAAATTTCTTTCATGTCTTTCTATTTTCATCACAAATTTTCCAATTACCGTTCTAAATAAACACTGCAGTTGAAGTTTTTGCTGGCTAATGTTTATTTTTTTCTGTTTTCGCTTTGTGTTCACTTCTTGAATCACCTTCTGTACCTTCTGTCTTTTAGCTGCACTCCAACGTTATTTTTGTTGTACTTATGTAAAACCGTAGCTGCTGCTATTTTTACTTCGTTGACTCACTAACTTACTGACTGGCTGACTGACTGACTGACTGGTAAGACCGACTGGCTGGATGATGTTGGTCAGCAGCAGCAATTAGAGCTCAATGACAGATGAAATGACGTAATTATTCTTGGACTGTGATCCGAATGGCTCGACTTCGCTATTATTATTAAGGTACACGCGAAATACATACACACATATGTATGTATGTATGTATGCTTCTATGTAATGGCTTCTTTTCGAGAGAGTTGTCACAGTATTAAGTGTTGCTGAATGCTTATTTACTAAGCTGATTGCTAACGCCTTGCGTCTCTTACTTGATTCTTGATTTAAATGTTTCTTTCTTATTTACTTCTATTTTACTTGCTTTGCTTACACTTCGTGAATTTATTTATGCATATATATATTTATTATGCATATACATATGTATAAGTATGTATGAATGTGCGATATTATGTGTTTGTAGGTGTCAACACATTTTACGAGTATTAGCTTATATCACATTTGCTGAGTTGTCAATGTGTAGACGCTAACGCTGACACTATCACTGTCGCTGATGCTGATGCTGATGCTGATGCTGATGCTGTCGCTGATGCCAATGTTGAATGCCTCGAATGCTTCAAATGCCAAATGTCGAATGCGTTTTTTTTTCGATTTCGATGAGTATGTTAGAATACTACTCGCTGAATGTAGCTACATATACTAAATAAATAGTAGTTAAACTAGTTGCATGTAGTTCATTGGTTGTGGTTAGTTAGGCCTCGTAAGCGATGCAGATGCTGCAAATTTGCTGCACGTTGTATGATGAACAAAAAAAAACACGTTTATCTGTTTTTTTTTTGTATTAACACATTTGTACGTATGGAATTATAAGGATATATGTACAAATGTATATGCTGAATATTTATGCCGAATTTGTCTACGCACATGCACAGAGTCGTTGAATTATGAATTTATTCGCAGGTGTCTCGAGCAATTCGTATACATTTGTATGTAACATATGTTGGTTGATGTTTAAGTTTTTATAAAAAGATCTGATGAGTCAACAACAAGTTTAGTTTACTGATGATTATTTACTTATTTTTGATCGATGAAATTTTTTCACTTTTGTTTTTTTATTTGCCTCTTTCACTGGCTTTGATGCACAATCATTCACGATAGGTATGTATGAGTTTATTCTTTACTTTGAAATATCACATTGCTTTTTCTACTATAGCGTATTTTGCTTTTGTTTGATGTGTATTTGTATGAAGTTTATGGTACTAAATATATAATGTTCTGTAGTATTCTTGATGTCTTTTGTTCCGTTGAATTGGAGATTTTTACGTACTGATATTTGTTTTCTTACACTGGGAATGTTTTTGTATGAACTGCTGGTTGAAATAAAACACAAGTTTTAATATGTAGAAAATGCATATACTTGTACGTACATATGTGTATATGGACAATTTCACTATTGAAATATCACAGCGAGAGCTTTGTACAGTTGAAAATAGTACGACACATTTACTAGAGGGTAGCACTTACATCATAATTTATACTTTTATACAACTTCATCACTTTCAAATGCATTTTCAACAATTGAAAAACATTAAGTTATTCATTTTTAGTATTTTAGTTATAACTTATAAAAGAACTCTCTCAATTTCTTTATTTGATTTTAAAGGCTTTTATTTTTTATTTCTGTTTAACTTAAACCACTTTCCCAGCAAAAATATGTATTGCAAAATATTTTATTTTAAAAAAAGTTAGACTTGAAGTTCAAATTTTCAACACGTATATGTAAAAAAAAAAATATTTTTTAGCTTCTAAGTATTCACGAGTGCCATATTCGATTAAAATATGAAACTTCTTGAAAAAAATGCTTGTGCTTAAAAAGTAAATTTATTTTCATTGAAGCTTTTAGCTGCCAATTATTAAAAACAACAATATTAAATAGGGACTGTAAATCAAAGTTATTTTTTTTTTTTTTGTAAAGCAAAATGACTTCAGGGAAAAAGTGGTGAAGGTGAAGCATTGTAGAAGAGGATTTTCACATGATTTTAAAAAATTTATCTGTTAATATTTGGCATTAATTAATTTAACATTTGACCGATACTTATTTTTATTAGGTTTTATAAAAACTTTTAGTTATGTATTTTTTCATAAAAAAATAGTTTTCTTGGTTTTTCGAGATTTTCTGAAGATTGTTTGTCGAAGTTTTCTTTATTCTTTTGTGTGTTTACGGCAAAATTTGACTAACATTTTTTATTTGTTATTTTTTATAAAAAGTTTTTTGGAGATTTCTTTTCGAAATTTTTATTATTTTTCGAAGAAAATTTTTACTAAAATGTTTTTGCTGCAATTTTTTTAATTTTATTTTCTTTTTAGCCGTTAATCGAAAAATTTTGCGATTTTTCGAGATCATCCCGAAAGCTGTTTTCAGAAATTTTCGAAATTTACTCGCTATTTTTTAGAAATGAGATTTTTTGGTGTTTTTGGTGACTTTTTTGACAACTTTCAGGATTAAAAACTATGCTCATATGTAGCTTTGATTAGGCACTCGTTGATTTCTTAAATGGCTCTTTAAGTTGGTATTTACTTTTAATTTTAGTTCAATTTGAGTTAATATTTTTTATATGACAGGTTACGAAAGCTATATAATTTATAGAAAAATACTTATTAACTGTTTTTGGCTTTAGGAATTATTCATATATTTATTTATTTTTTACTTATTTATGTACATATACATATAGGTACTTTTTGTAATAATTTCAATTCCCATATTTGCACACAACGCCTGATAATGCCGACAACGACACACTATATCAACTGAAGGAGAAAAACTCTCTGAAATACTTGCAACGTTACTAGCTATAATTTCATACAAACTGATCCACATACATATGCATATTTACATTTGCATGTGCTTACGCGCGTACATACATGAACACATTGAACAATGCCCTGCAGAATTGTTTGAAATAGTGAATCATATACTTTTTTATATTTTAAATCAACGAAAAAATGTGTGTATATCGAGCCTAACCACGAAAATATTAATTTACTTTGTGGAGCATTTTTTTTAATTAAAAAAAAATTCGCTTACGTTATTTTTGCTGTTAGGGCTCGATTTGTAGACAAATGATTTTTTTTTCTTTTTGTTTTTTATTATTGTGGCGTAATAATATTTATTTTTAACAAGGTTATTGAGCTTTGTTAGCGCTTCTGGCTTTGAGCATCGATGATGCGGGTTCGATTCCTGCTGAAGTCTAAATAAAGAAGTATGATGAGGAGATGTGGTGATCTCCGAAATAGCAGCTATAACTTCTAGCGCTCAGACTGTGTTGCTTTTTCCATTTTTCCTAAAAACAAATCGTGGTACAAAGCTCAATAACCTTGTTAAAGATTTTTTTTTTTTGAAAAACAAAATGTTTTTATTTGGAAAAAAATATATATGCTCTAAATAAAAAATTGTCGCTTACGTCATTTTTGCACTTAGGGCGCGGTATATATGTATATATATTGTTGTTTTTTTTTAAATAAAGCAAAATGCTTTTTGTTGAAAAAAATATATGAACATATTAATGTTTGGCGACAATTTGCCAAAAAAGTTTATGAAATTTGAAAAAATCATGTACACTTTTTATGAAATCTCACAACACTGAGGCAAATTTTTTATGTAATTTTTTTATCTCATATATTCTTAGCATAAAAGACGTTAGCTAAAATGCATTGAGCTTTAAAATTGCATACAAAAAAATATTCGTCCACTAATTTTTTGCTCAAAAGTGTGACTCTTACGTTATTTGCTTGATAATATTATGCAATAACACGCACATATGGATGTACATATTTGAATGCATATTTTGTTTTTTTTTCAAAATTTATTGTAGCGTGAATGCCAGTGATAATAAATAATAATTGCCCTGTACTAAATATTATTATTTTTACATTTCTCTGCGAGTTGCAATTAAAAGCAAATCTTTGTTATTGCTGTTATTAAATTTGTTTCCGCTCAGTGCACGCTAATTATTTATAAATTGAGTCAAAGACTAATTGTAAATATTCACCCATAATCATCTATGTACAAATGTGTTAAAAAGTTAATAACTGAAAGTTCCGTATGATGTTAATTTATTTATGTCTTTTGTATCTACAACCAAAATTTTCCAATAATGTATTTGCTTCCAAAAAAATATCGCTTTAAAATTATTAACTAGAATTATACAGTTAACAAATTCTTCATTTAAATATTAAATGCCTTTGATTGAGCAACCATCACTTTTCATTTCAAGTTTTATCTAAGATCGCAACCACAGCCAAGAAAGCTAATCGAGCAGCACACAAGTCATTTATTTAAGTTTTATGAGTTTTTTCTTATTAAAAACTCGACGATTTTTTTGGCTTTTTTACGACATCGCGAATAACTACACTTAAAAGTCAAGGTCACTTTGCTTCAATGCCGCGCACACTTACATACGCAAGTTCATTGTATGCATCTACTAAGTACATGTGTAAGTATGTATGTTTGCGAATGTGTATGAATGCAATGGAATTTGTGCACTAATCGCTAACATGAAACTGTCACTTGAGCTCCACTTAATTTCAGCCGAAGCAAGCGAAACACAAAAACTCCGCGCCACAACAACTTAAGTATTAACTGATAAACACCACAAACGCTACAAATGCGCGCAGCTCAAAGCTTCGAGGCGATTAAAATGAGCAAAATCCAAAAAAATAGCAAAAAATGAAGTACACACTAGCAACGAACAGGCGGAAAGCAGAAATTAAGAAGGTGGCAATTATCAAAAGCGATTACATACACAAACACACACGGACGCTCCCATTGAGCAAGAGAGAGAGATAGAGAGAGGGAGAGGGAGAGGGAGAGGGAGAGGGAGAGGGAAAGAGAGTGAGAAAGGAAGAGTGAGAGGGGGAGGGGGAGGGGGAGGGGGGAAGAAAATATATCAAGACTCTACAAATTGAAATTCACTAAACAAAACAAAAAATGCGCCAAAGAATGGTCAAGAAACTGCTTCGTGCTGTGATTTGACACATCCAACCAAGCAATCAACTGGAAGCAGACAAGTTTGTGAATTTAGATACATACATACACATGTGCACGTATTTTCGTATTTAAATTAAATCATTAATAGCCATCGATCCTCAACGCACTCGCACCTGACGATCGAGTCGCTCGCAAAACAGCTACATATGTATGTAAATACATACATATCCGAGGCTTAAATCGCTGAGCGCGTGTGCCAAATCGAGTTACTCAAATTACCTCACCACCAACTAGCCAGCAAGTGAGTCTAGCAACAACCAGCTAACAATTTACCTGTCGTCGAGCAGTTAAATACATACATACATACAGACATGCATACCAAGGGACATTCAAGCGACAAAAGGCAAATAAAGTAATAAAAGATTTAAATAAAATAAAATGGAAAAATACTCAGCAAAAAGCGCAAACACAGAATATGCAAAGCGCTTAAATAGCAAGCACAATAATCAGACAGCAATAAAAAGCACAGAAACAGAAGTAGAAGTAGCAGTAACACGCTTGAAAAGCAGCGTACCAATCAACCAACTCACGATCAGCGCGAATACCATGAAACGCGCGTGTCACTCAGTTATCTAAATACATACGTAGTATGTCAGTATGTCTGACACTTTTTACGGTGCCAAACATTTTTTATGATTTTATTTTTACTTTATATAAACCAGTGCGCAGCACAAAAACAAGATATATACTTGTCAAGTATACAAGTACAAAGAATATGCGAATATGGGGAAAAACCAGTACGCCAAGACAGACACGACACACTCATAAATAAAAAAAAAAACATTCAACAAAAAACCAACAACAACTGAAAATCATCAGTTAAAAATAACAAAATTAACTTTGCGACATTGCATGGAAATAACAATAAA
>JAPVRG010234888.1:0-10392 GCA_029783565.1 Rhagoletis cerasi | reverse complement strand
CTTGTTTATTGCTTGGGCCCTTGAAAATGTTCGGTTCGGCTCCGGTTCGGCTTCGGCCGAAATTGGCCGAAGTTCGGTTCGGTTCGGTTCGGCCTTAAAAATCGAGGTTCGGTCGTTCTCTACTCTTATCGTATTTAAGAAAGAGATTTGTACCCAAAGAATTTTTTTTTTTGAAAATTTCGTGCAAAATTTTGTGAAATTATCGATAAATCGTAGAATATCTCCCGAACTACTAAGCCCCTTGGAAAATGTCGTTGTCATAGATAGCGTCACTAGAGTAAAAGTAAATTGGAGATTGGCTAACCATATCCGATAAAAATTGCAATTAAGTGAGTGTACTTTTTTCAGATCCCAAAAAACCGGAATTTGGCTATATCTCGAAAACTGTTCTACTTTCTTATATTTTGACCTCATATTCGGATTCAGAGGAAAATTTTACAATGCTGGTCAATTGTCACACACGAGAACATTTTTTAAAATCTGTAAAATCTTTGTAATCGGATATATCGTATAATATCAGGTTTCTTTATTTTTACTACATTTGTGGAATGAAGTGAATACAGAACAAACCTTCGGAGAAAAAAACACTTTCGGAAAAGTACATGCTGCTCTCAAGGCATTAAGTTTTGTGAAATTTTGTGGGTCTGTGTAATCATTTGGTTATGTGAAATTCAAAATTATAAACGCTTTTGGACGGCCTTCAACAGTTAATATCATAAAAATACCATTGCACCAGTATATATGTTTGCAATAGTATATACGTATGTAGCATAAAGGTGGTCCCAAAAAATTAAAACCAAACAAATAATTGCGGAACTAGGGTATTTTTATGCTGTTATTCGTAAAACAACATGAAAACAGCCCTAATTAGAGGTCGCAAAAAGCGATTTTCTTTTTAAATAAGACTGCGGTCCTATTAATGTACAAAAATTTAGTTCTAATTATACAACTTTTTGACGACGATGAAAGATGCATTGTACTGAAAATACTAAAAAATTTCAATTATTTTTATGCATCTTTCTTCGTCGCCAATTATTTCTAAGCGTATTTCTTCGTCTCGTTGTACGCATCTTTTTTTGTAGTCAAACCACTTGCGTATTTAGCTAGAAATCCCATTATGAGACGCAAAATCCCAAGCGCCCTTTTGTAGTGCGAAAATCCCGAATTATGAGCGAAATCCCACGAGTTGGCAACACTGGTCACAGTTCAACTTCTGCCGACCTCTGCTCAAAGAGCTCAGTTTTTCGCCTCTCAACACATCGCTGCCAAAAGAAACTCATACCTAATCCATGCCAAGGCGAGGCAATGCCACAAAAAGTTTTCCGGCGTCTCATCCTCGGCGAGGCAGGAAGGGTAAATTGGGTTATCGTGCATGAACACCACTGCCAGGTATTTATGCCTCGGGAAGTGACCAGTCAACAGTCCTACAAGTTCACTGCAGTTCCATCTGTTCAAAGAAAGGAAATACCTAGTACAACCCTCCGAAAATGAGGACAACAAGACTTCGCCCACCTGCATCTCCTCGAAGCCTTCCAGTCATTGCTGAGCGAAATATTCACCCAGTTTCCGACGGTGGCTTCGATGGCCGAAGGTTGCAGTGCTATAACTGGCTGCAGACTGAGGAATATCTGGTCTTAGCCCTCTCTGTCCAAATGGGCAGATGCCTCATTAACCAGTACTCCCCGGTGACCTGACACCCAGAGTATGACAAGTTCGTTATGTTTTCCAACATAATTTAATCTAGACTTGCAATGCTGAACCAGTTTGGGAATACTAAGAAGGCTGCTTAATATGCCTTAAGTGCAGCTTATCTGTCACTACAGGCACGTAAACTCATGCAAATACATCGGCTTGAAATACCGAGCATAAGTGAAGTTCATCCCTTTTATCTTCGATATACACACCAGATAATTTCCCAGTATCAATTTTGAAGCCATCAGTAAAGATTAGGCAATGTGTGAGCACAGGCTCAGTGTTGGGATTAAGCCAGCATTCAGCCTGAGTAGGGAACTCAACATTGTGGAATATCCTCAGCAAAGGTAATGATGGCGTACTAACCTGGGGAATTAAAAATGCACTTGTGTCTAGATCCCAGCCACCAGCAATCTCCGCCTATATAATTAAAGGGTGCTGAAAACAAAATTTTTTACATTTCTCAAGTCCTCTCATAGCAACTGTTCAAAATCGATTGGACTGTATAGTATTTGTTTCTGACATATAGTATCTTGTTATAAGGCCTAATGTACATACGTATGTATGTATGTTCGTATATTGCATAAGTTATTTATGTCCAACTGTTTCTGTGTCACTTAAATTTTTATTATGCATAATTGCACCTAACCACTGTGTATGAACATAAAACTCAAGCATATCCTGTAAAATTTTAATGTCCTTTTCAAACAGAAAGCAACGCATATGTACATATGTACGTATGTACACACACATGTATTATTGTGCACTTTTTCATCAGCTCTTTTTAATAGATGCATGGATGGATGTACACAAAACACGTGCAAGTACATACATATATCATGAATTATCCCCTATACAAACTAACAATAGTTCATGCTCATTCGTCTTATTTTATGACCGCCTCTGCAATATCGCCACTATGACACATTGGTATTGTGAACAAGCAGGTCCTATTATTTTTTAAATAGCTAGTGAATATGTGTGTAGCAATTTAAATTATAAGTGTATTCGGGAAACAGTCTCAATGCATATACATATTGTCGTTGTCATATTTTTCTCATTAGTGCAAACATGTGTTTTTTTATTTATATGTTTACATTTTAAAATACATACACTTCTGCCTTCTGTCGCTGCGTAGCCGGGCGGTAAAGCGGACTCTGTATATCTCTGTTCCCTGTCATTACGATCTTCCTGTATGTAATAAGCACAGACCCGATCGCTTCTGGAAATTATTACTGTCAACGCGATATTTATGACCTTGTGTACTCTCAAACGTGTATACTTACCTATTTTCCGCGCTCTGGTCTTTAAAAAATAAACATTTGAAATTTACGATCGTGTCGAGGTATCATAAGCATTAACCTATCAAAAAAGCATCGATATTTCACTGGGGTACATGTGGGTATGTATGTATGTTGCAAAACATGGCAATAAATAATTTAAGCATCTTCATATAAACATGTTTTGATGAGCATATATACTTACATGATAGTCCTCCGTTATGTCCACATACATATGCATATACATAATTTTTAATAGGTAAATACTATGTACAGAATTACAAAGTTTTTAAACTAAATTATACATAACACTATATCTACGAAAACTTCCATTCTCGCAAACGCCACTGATTTTATTCTATCTGCCTAATGGAAAGGTGCAATGGCATCAAGATTTGACGCCGCCAAACAGAAATCAACAATTCTACCGAGTGTGTGAGGGGCAAGCACAGCCTGCTTCACATTCATATGTCAACATGACACGTAATCAAACACCACATTGACACATGATCAAATTATCGTTGTGACATTTTACCGCAACGAGAGCAGAATCCATTCACTCAGAAGGAACACCCTGCCACCTTTACGAAGAGAAGAAAGAATCTCGCCGCAATAGCAAAGCCATGCAGTCGATCACTTCCGTTTCGTTGATTTCCCACAACATATCGATAGAAAGACGCCCGCAGCCCTTTAATCAAAGGTAAGCGACGCACCGCGGCGATATTTTGTTGCAATTAATTGAATGTGACAATCTTTTACTATTTTGTAAGTGTAAAGTGTGCACTACATGAAAATACATACACACATATGTATGTATTTACTCATTTATATGTACCCAGTAGGCAAAAGAAGGGCCTGAAACCCCTTCTTCATATTTCGGAAACACAAAAAAAAATATTTTATCATTTTATAACCACGTTGCCTCTGACGGAATTCGAACCCGCACCCTCCACGAAACTAACAAATAGTGGCAAGCATCTCTGCGCACTAGAGCGTCTCGCCTTACAGGCGAAATAAAAAAAGTTCGCCGGACACCTCCTCATGTGAAGTGTTTTTGAAAGGAATTTAAAAAAATAATATACGTTTTTTTTTTTGGACAGCCCTAGCGGTCGCCCAATTACATTTTTCTTCATATCTTCGGCATTTATAGTCGGATTTTTAAGTGTGATACACCAATTTTTTTGTCTCGAGGAAGGGGTTTTTCCAACGGAAGTTCATTGAGATCATGTGTCCGGCGAACTTTTTTTTTCGATACGGTCTACTGCGCACTGAGCTACAGCCCCGCATGTGTGTTCAAATGTTTACTTTGAATCAAGGTCAGACCAAGCGATTGGGGCATTTGCAGGGTGGTGTTTATTAAATTTTTGTTATTGAATTGTAAGACTACATCACCCTGTCTTAAGCCTTCAATGAGAAACCCTATGAGAAGGCCCTTTTCGAGAAGCTTTTTTGCAAATGTCAACTGGGTACTTAACAGTAGATGTTTATACATGCATATGTACTATATATGCGATGCTTATACTCATATCCATATAGGCATTTCCATCATGTCGAACGTGACCGTCGTACACATTCAAACAGAAAAAAACTATCATCTAAACAGTTTTTTTTTTATTTTGACAAGAGGCTTAGTTTACAGCTCTTGATTAGTCTCTTAATTGGTGCTAACGTTTATTTCGGGCAACTTTTCGTTTTCAAGATAATTGCAAAATACCCAGGCTTTCGCACGGGAGAAAAACAGAAGTGGTTTTCGCGGCCAACAATTGAAACGCCGATTTCAGCGAAACCTGGAGCAATATTTCAATTGGAATAATTTTAGAATGTTTTGAATTGATGTCTCTAAAAACTAGCTTTGATTTTACCCAAAAATGATCACAGTCGCACAACCAGCACATAGTACAAAAAGCAGTCAAATTGGCCCATAAATACGTCAGATAAATACATATATGACTTTCGTTATTTTATTTCGCGATGGACCTTCCGGTGGAAATGCCCATATATACTAGGGATGTAAATTTTTTCGATTTTTACGATCCCCGGATTTAGATATCCATTATTTTGCAACAGCTTAACTCGAAAAAATTGCATCAATATTTTTTTAGAATTAATAATAAATCAATGGGTTTGAAATTTACTTTTTTATTTAAAGTGCAAATTATTTCATTAGTAACAAAACAAAGGACAATAGGTATTCAGAAATACTTTAGCGTGTACATATCTGATAAAGTAACCTTAAGTATGTCGAAAAAAGCTCGATGCAAAAAAACTCTAAAAGTAAAAAAATGCATTTTGTGATCGAAAGAAATTCATGTATTTTTTAATCTCCTACAATTTAAGTCTTTTGACTTTGTTTTCTGCGGCACAAAACCTTTGTAATATGGTTTGAACTTGAAATGATAAAAGTCAGAGCTTAATTTTATTATTGATATACATTTACCTGAAGTGGATGGCCGTTCTCTCATCTATATACCTATTTCTGAAAGGTATTTTTCTGTTACCAAACGATATCTCCCTTAATATTTTATGAAATTCAATGACTGAGACCTCATTTTGAAGAGAAGAATCCTACGTACGTGCGAAAAATAGTCACAATGTTAAAGTTTGATTATTTCTTAAAAAGAAGGGTTTTTAAAAAGCTAAAAGCACTGTATCCGGTCAGTCCAGCTCCATATCTTCCACAATACTCTATAAAATTTAATAAGTGAAACACCATTTTGTAGGCCAGTTTCGCCGCTTTAGGCAAAACATACAAACTTTGAAATAGGGTTGCCGCCTGTATAAAATTTGAGTGAATTAAATATATATCAAGTAAAATATTGCAACGCGTTTAGCGATCGGAAGGTATTTGAATGCTCTCTTATCCACGAGTAGTAATTTTGAAGAGGGTTGCCAACTCTCTAGAATTTTAAATCTCTAAATATATAAAAAAAAGTTTGCAAAAATAAAAAAAAATCCGCAAAAAAATTATTTTCTATAGGTTCTTAAGAGGAATTTTTTGATTATTTTTTTAATTTTGATCGTAATATTAAATTTGAAATATTTGTCAAGTTCAAAATTGTATCAATGCTCAAACCTTTTGCAGGTAAGGTTAGAGTGCGTTGTAAATCCTTAGCGGTTCCATTTACATTTTCGATTATGCCGCCGACCAGAAGATGAGACATTGGCTCATGCAGTCGCAATTCATAAATATTGGCGAATATCCGTGCAAATCAAAACCTGCAGCAACGCGTCCAAGTTAATGAACAGCGTCGAGTGCATGCGTCGCAATTTCATAGAGGACGAACTAAGGAGGACCAAGAATCACACGCAGCTGCTTAACAACTGGGACTAAAGCATCGTCAAGTGAGAAAAAGTGCCGGAAATGTCGGATCACATCGACCCGCTGCACCATTAAGTATAACGAACTCCAGTTTGTTGCGATTAGCCCAATAGAAGTTATTTGTCAATATATCAGTGCTTTAAAGTTTTGTTCGGATTGATTTGTGCAGGGGCAGAGTCAAATTAACGTTAAATTAACCACAAGAACCATTGCGCTCCCTGCTTTCCGGCGGCTGACCAGAATAAAGACAATTCTTTATGAATGCCCACAAATACAATGATTAGACAGTGAAATAATTTCATCTCAAATAAGTCTATGTATAGTGGACGATACTCACCCGTTTTTAACTTGCCACCAGCTGTGCTATACAGATTCACTATCGAACCGGATCACTGTTGCAAGCAGAGAATTAAGCGGAAAAAGTTCTTCAAATTTATTTCATTGTGCGATTAACCGGCTATTCAATAAAAAATTAATTTTTGGCGATACGAAGTTCGCCGGGTCCGCTAGTATTATTTTAATATTATTTGATACAACACGAATATTAATACATATTTTGGAGAATAGCTTTTTTCTTATAAGTAAATAGATAACATACATGTGTACATAGATGTTTTAATACACATACATATTCAGGTAAATGTACATATGTATGTTGGGGTCTTCAAAATATTCTTATTGAAATTTTCTCATAAAATCTGTTAGGTTGCGATAAAATCACTTGCACTAAGAAGTAATTGATGAATTTCTGGAGCAATTTTAAGCGTTTTATTTAGGTCTACAACCAGACTACGCTCACACAAGTTTACAATAATCTAACGTGTAAATACTTATAACCACATATCGAGCCCTATTTGCGATTACATACAATATGGTAAGCGACAGTTTATCGATTTTTTTGTTGTTGCAAATATTAAGATTTATAGAAACTATTTACAATGTCCTACAAATTAATAGAGTTTAAACATGCATGTACCGTCACGGACAAAAAGCAAAGTTCATTTTATCGTTTAATTTGTTTACACTTTCTCGTACCTGCAATTTTATCGCAAGCGACAATGTGAATACAGAACTTCATTGTGAATAGCAGATTTAACTGTAGTTCTAAACGAAGTTTCCTCAATATTTGCTACAATTGTATGCTTAAAAAGCTACTCCTTTCGTCATCAAAATAAAGTGCATTCTAATAATAATAATAATAATAATAATAATAATAATAATAATAATAATAATAATAATAATAATAATAATAATAATAATAATAATAATAATAATAATAATAATAATAATAATCATAATAATAATAATAATGATAATAATAATAATAATAATAGATTGGCGCTTACACAATATTTTAGTGTTTGGCGGAGCGTCTCATCCGATTTGTGGAGGGCGCCTTGATGTTGCAAGTAATTGAAATTAGTTACAAAATGTTAATGGACTAATCGGCATTTCGATTATATTTGTTTTTAATGTTAAAATATATATTATATCCAAATACTAAACAGAATTCACTTCAATTTTTTATTTAATTGAGTTTGTAAAAGAGTAACTTTAAAAATTTGTGGGTTTTTAATCTGCTTCCGCAATCCGAAGTTATCGCCCCGGATTTATAAACCACACGTTCCACGGGTACTGATATACCAATCAAGTGGGAATATTTTTGGGAAAGCAAGTAAAGTTTGAATAAACCGCCTTTATTTCTTCTCATGCCCAAACAGTGCTAAATTTCAAGTCCAAAACTTGAACTCAGTTCGCCTTGAGGAAAAGCATCATCATTTCTCCGCCGCCTTTGGCAACGGAGTATATGTAGTTATTTACACAACCAGTGATGTGGCTTTTCATTGTAATAAGTGGCGTAACCGTCAGAAATTACAGCCTTATTTCACTGACAAGCAGAGTCACCATTTTGGTAAATTTCGAAACTAGATTTAGTACGATTTTGGTAAGATAATAATATTGTGAGTGGTAGGAATGCTCAAATTTTATACATATGTACTTATAATTCAATAATAATTTCGAAATTAATCGACTAATGGTTCGATTAATCATAACAGGGAATTCGAAACGATTAAATCGTTTTTTGAAGGAAATTCTCGATTAATGCTATTCTTCTTCTTCTTGTTTGGCGCTTTAACCGCCTAAGTGATTTTGGCCGAGTCCAAAAAAGCACGCCAGTTGTTTCGCTTCTGTGCCAACTAACGCCAATTGGAAATGCCAAGTGAAGCCAAGTCCTTTTCCAGCGCGGTTCGGTTCAAAACTGGTTTGCAGCCCTGGTTTTTTTTACATATTTTATCTTTGATTCCGCTTTGCCTTATATGTACATATGTACATATATTTGTCTTCTACTACTTATGTACATATTTAGATATGTATGTATGTATTTACAGAAAAGCTGTTTTAATAAACCAAAAAGCGTGGCCTTTGTCAAGTTGAAATCGAAAGTTCAGTGTACAAGTTCACGAACCGTCTGACACCTTAAATAACGCTCGTGATGCCAGCGCTGTTTAATGTCAAATTGCACCCACAGGCGGTATCAACAAAAAGACTTCGTACATATATGCAATAAAGCAAATAACAAGACGTTGTAAAAATAGAATTTGTAAGAAAACTACGAGAAACGCAAAGCAGCGACTGGGTGTACTCGTATTTAATTTATTGCCACATGCAACAAGCGCACGAATAAATAATTGAAAGTGGCAGCATTTTTCAAGTTTAGTGTCACGCCGGTGAAATGGTCGTGTCTTTGACTTCACTTCTAAATAGCGGTGTTTTTCTAGTTTTGTACTCGTATTTATGTATGTTGAAAGCAAAGTTGAATAAAAGTTTTTTATCGCACTTTATTTGTCTACTCAAATCATTTTTGTGTTTTTCTATAGTTTTTTGTCAGCGCTGCGGGACTGCTTGACTGCATAAACAATAGCAAGTGGCACTGACAAGTGCAACAGCACCAGCAGCAGCGCAACAGACGATGAAACACGTGAGCAGGTCGTCAAGTACACACCAGCAATTTCACTCGACGGTTCTATCTACCGCATCCGCAAACTCAAGTTAGTCAACAACATCGCACGCACTTGGTATTATTTGTTTGCAACACCGGCATAAACTTTGTCTATAGAATCTCTTACGTAAACACTGTTATCAGCATCCTATCTGACACGTTTCATAGTGCGTTAGTTTGGAGAAGAAGAGACTGCTTAACTGATAAAAATATAAAAACTTGGCACTGTTTGAATTAAATGACGAAAACCAAATGTTCTTATCCTTTTGTAAACAAAGTTCTATACCAAACTATGTAGCAGCGAAAGTTATATACGTGCATATGTACTAACTTATAAATATTAAGCTATGCACTTATTTACATATTTTGTGTTTGTTTTATTAAAAGTATTTAATCTTCCTACAGTTGATGTATTTAAGATAAATATTGTATATTTAATTGCTAATATTCAGTATTATTTTTAAAAATAGACTATGAGCACATCTATTTTATTTTGCTATAGAAACAGGAACGTAGCAATGTAATTGTTGTGAGGGGTGGGCGGAGGGTCGACAGACACAAATGACAGAACATCCATACACATACATACATATATCTGTGATTTTTTTGAACGACTGTAAGAAATTTGACTCAAACTGAAAACTTGAAAACACATCTACATGTTCTGGCTGCAGCTGAGTGCGCAGAGGTGCTTGCTACTATTTGTTAGTTTTGAGGAAGGCCCGGGTTCGAATGCCGTCAGACGCAACATATAATTTTTGACTTTTATGTGAAGTGCAGAATGAAATCGGGTTCAAACGAAGAAGTCTCAAAAAAAAATCAGTTCAAAGTAAACAAAAGATCATTTGGCGCCAAATCATATGTGTTTTATTTGGTACAATTTTTAGGCTAGTCTGATCTATTAATTTGATGGTGCAAATAAAAAACCTTTATTTCACCTTTATGCCCAACGTTTCGCTGAAAATTTCAGCATCATTGTTTGTTTTTTTCCTTGTATCTTTTGTTGGCCAAAATAAACAGAGTCGCCCCTGATGATGCTGAAATTTTCAGCGAAACGTTGGGCATAAAGGTGAAATAAAGGTTTTTTATTTGCACCATCA
>JAPVRG010234870.1:0-10293 GCA_029783565.1 Rhagoletis cerasi | reverse complement strand
ATTTCAAGCAGTTGGAGGCGGCGGTGGTGGTGTCGGCTTTGGCTGCTGGCATTTTAGAAGGTTTCTTACCAAAGAAACAAACTGGTTTTGCTGAATATTTATTCGAGGATTTTTTCCACCCAACACTCGTCAAATATCTTAGAGTTTCAGTTTTTTTTATATCTAAACAATTTTGTCTACATTTTTCTTTTCTTATTTCGATTTATTGTAAACAGGCACAAATTATGATTAATGATATGAACCGGCAACTAGCGATTACAAAAATCTTAGTCAGCGTGGCAACAACAGCTAAATTTACATGTTGCCTAGAATGGCTAGCACCTGGCTCGTGTTTTTGCTTTAGCCTTACCGTGCTTCGCCAGTCCTCTGCACGTATTCTATTGCCTTGACCAATGGCAAGGGAAGTTGAAATGGAATGGTAATTTGAGCAGCAGTGGATGCGTAGCATTGTGAGGAGCATGGAAAAAGTGTGGGCAGCTTTCGTGGTAATTTTTCGCCCGCAGCGCGCCTAAAGGATAATTGCACGGCCAAAGGTTTTTCTACTCAAGTACAATATTTCTTATTGAGATAGTGTTTGTAATTATAATTTAATGGAATATATGGCATGTGTGCAATTAAACAAATATGCTGAGATGCTCAAAGAGGACGCATTTATTAAATAATTAGGTGGCAAGTACCTTTTTGTCTAAGATTGTAATATCTTTTAAAAATTATAAGAAAATTAAATAAGAAAATAATTTTTTCATTTGTGGTAAAAAACTTGTAAATCACGTTCTGGAATTCTGAATTCAATCGCTAATTAAAGGTTGTGAAGCTGGTAAGGCAGTATCGCGTATTTACCTTAAGAAGTTTTTTCATTAAATATCAGTCTTAAATACACGGAAATCGCTGAGAAGATTTTTTTGCTTATTAAAAAAGAAAAGTAATGTTAACCCATGCTCCATACATTTCTTTCCCCTATCGATAAATTACGATTACAAATGACCTCTGGCGAATACGAAGACGAATTCGAAGACGGATACGAATACGAAGACCAAGGCGAATGCTAATGGGAATACGGAGACAAAGACGAGCACGGACACGAATATGACGACGAATACGAAGACGAAAATTAACATGAGGACGAATACGAATACGATCGCGAATATGAAGGCGAATACGAAGACCAAGACGAATAGTAATACGACGACGAACACAAGTACGAAATAGAAAGTGAAAACCAAAAAACGAACACGAATGCGGCGGCGAATACGAAGGCGAACACCAAGACGAATGCGATCACGAATACGAATACGTAGACAAATACCGTGACTAATTCGACGACGAAGATGAATACGAGACGTACAGGAATATGAAGACGAATACGAACACGAATAGTACGGATTAGGACGAGGCCAAGGACGAATACGAACACGAATAGAAATATCAAGAATAATATGAAGACGACTACGAATATAAATGCGAAGGCCAAATCGAATACGAGGACAAATACGGATGCGAATACCGACCGAAGAGGAAACCAATACGAGTGCGATCACGAAAACGGAGGCAAATGCGAAGAGTAATAGGAAAAGTAATACGAAAATGAATAAATAGAAGAACCAAAACCAAGACGAATACGTTTAGGAGAGAAAAAAAGAAGATGAATGCGAATACGAAGACAAAGTCGAATACGAAGGCGCATATGAAGACGCTTTGAAATCGAGTCATAAATAAAAAAGTTAGAAAGAAATTTTGATTTTGGCTGTTTTTAGGACTCGGAAAGGACGAAAATTTTTATGACCCAAAAATTTTCTCAAGGTAAGCTTTCTAACTAGCGGGGATAATTGCAAACTTTTGTTCGCGACCCTGTCTAGTGTCCAGCACTTGTGAGCTTCAAGGCTAAAAAAAAGTCGACTCGCACTGCTGCGAGCTATCTAGAGTTGAGATTTCCAGCCTGTGCAGATTCGTGCTCGGCACGTTCGGTGTATTTTTCCTATCTAGCTGAGCAGTTACCGTTCCTGGCACAGATGTGTTACATATCACAGACTTCTTATGGTGCATGTATGTCCTTTGTCTAGGGCCACAGCCCAAATCGAACCTAAACATGTATATATGTATGAATGAATACCTAAATATAAGTCAAGCGCGACTAAAAAACGAGTCAGTAAGGAACTTCGCCGAAAACAAGCTAAGTGCATACTTTTTTCGATAGCAAATTAATCTAACCAAATGCACAACCAAGTATTATGAACGTACAATTAAAAAGTGAAATAAAAACCGTATAAACTGAGCTCTAGATTTCATGAAAATATAAAAAAAAAGCTCGTAGCAAGCAGAGCACGTAAGAATTAATAGCATTGTTTTAGTTAAAACTTGACTTGTCTAACCTTGCCTCATTTGTTTTTGTTTTTTTCACAAAAACAATTGAAAGTATAAACAGAATTACTAAAGCGTTTTTATTTTCATTTTACTTTACCTTTTTTTATGCTCACAATGCCTACATATGTTTTGCAACTAGCAAAAGCTGGTATATTTGGGCTTAGAAATGCTTTCTAAGTATTCACTTCCTCGCCATTTTTGTGAAATTTAATTGTTTAATATGGTCATTGTCTACTTCTGTCATTAAACGACAAATTTCAACGGACTTAAGTAGTTGAGAGTAATGAAACTTAAAAATTTTGTAGAAAAGTGAAAAATAGCAATAAAAATGCAGCAAAATAAATAAGTGCCACTAAAAAGCTCTGACTGCGTTACATTATTAAGTATTTTAGGTGACTTTTGTCCGGCTTTTGTTTTCTATTTCAGTTAAATGTTGATTAGTTTTAATTTTCAAGTTTCGTTTTCAACAAAAATGCGCGGAAAATGAGAGCGATTTCAACACTTAATAAACGCCAATGAATGTGTTGCAATGAAAAGCCTTTTTTGGTAACTTGCTGTTAAAAGTTTATACAAACAGTGGGATATACTTGTACACAAACAGCTATGCATAGCATACATGTCTACTTGAATATATTTTAGAAGGCTTAGTACGATTTTCACTTTTTTTTAGTTGAGGTGTGAAAAAACAATATTTAAAGCCATATTTGTTTGTATCGCATTTAATTGCGATAAAAAATGTTTACAAAAACGCCTAAGTGTACTATAAATTTATCTAAAGCTTCAGAATGACATTTACGTGACACCTCAAACCTTTTTAAGCAAGCTAAATAACAAATTTTGCTAAAAAAAATTAATTAAATCCAACTAAAATACAAAAATTATTACGGCTAAGTTCACTCGCCTAGACCCATTTAAATTTTGCATCTTACATTTACAGGTGCTCAGGTTTTTAGGTTTGTATGCAGGTACATTTTTGATCACTTCTAATGAGCGCAAAGTGCAATAAATTATCTCATCTGAAGCATTAGCCACTCACACAAACATACATTTATGTAGCTGAATTTGCACAGATGACTGCGCTTAATTTGCATTTTGGCTAATAAATTCATTTTAATGATTCTAATGGCACAGTTTGCATTTCATTAGTTATAAATCAACGTTAACACAGCTGTAACGAGCCAGCGAGTAAGCAAATCATTCAAAAGCACATACAAATGTTCGCAAATAAATCCACAAATGTATGTAAGTATTTTTGCATGCTTGTAGCAAAAAAATTCACACACCCAGCTATGCTTGCTTGGCTTGTGGCTGCTGGCTGCTGGCTGCCGGCAAACAGTAGTAGCTATGGCCACTTTGCGCGCGCTCAAGCGTTTTTAATTGTAAAGATCACTTGAAAGCCAGCGGCGACAGTGCACGTCGTCCTCCTCGATTGCTCGTCGACCATCCGCTACAACTGCCACCCTCCCGCACGCAAAGCAGAAGCACAACATTACAGCGGCAGTGACAAAAGCAGCGCTCCGTCATTGTTAATACTCATCACTTTTGACTTTCGACTTTTTAATGGCAAAGCGTTGACAGTGTCAAGCACTGATGTCACCCCACTGACAGCGACTAAATGGCGGAATTGTCATTTGTTTATAAATATTGTGCGAATGTGACAGGCCGCTCATTTGTTCGTGCCACAACCATTTTTGGTTAAACAGGCAACGAGCAGCTTTAATTTTATTCTAACTACTGAGTTTTTTTTTTAATGGCTTTTCATTACAATTGCTGCTGGCTGCATTTGGGTTTTATTATGCAAAATATTGCATTTAAGCGAAACAAAATAGGTAGTCGTCGCATCATTAGACTCGTTGACAAAAGGCAAATTAATGCAAACAAACAATTAACAGTTGACATTTGTTAAATACTTTGTAAATTCTATTGCTACTGTTTGCTTAAATTTGCTTACATTACTAACTTTGGTTAGCTGCTCTTTTTGTTGTTGCATTTATTAAAATTTTTTATTGATATTTTCTTGATAAGCTTGACATTATGTTAATTGCTTCGGTGTTCTGGCTTTTGAGTGAAGCATCTGCTGATGTTGACATTTGTTAAGCGAAGCGGTACTGGGGCGTATGAGCAACAAATTGGCACGGAAAGGGAAGTGCAGTTTAATGCAATTTTATTGTGTATATGTATTCAGCTCAGAATAAATTAATATTACGTTAATGACAAAAAAGTTACGGTTCCAAAATTAAAACAAAGGGGTTCAAAGGAAGCCTTAGTTATGTAGAAAGCTACAGAGTAATTGTTATAATTTAATAGGCCCCCAAAGAGAGACCATTAGAGTCATCGTAGCAAAGCTCTTCCCTCAAATGAAAAACAAGGCTAACAGTCAATGTAATGGGCTCACCAAATAATATACTCAATACTTGCGTTAGATAAAACGGAAACTTCTTATAAGCAGCTATACAGAGTAAGAAGTAAAAAATATTGCAGTGGAAAGTCATGCCATCAAATCAACATTGCTGGTTAGCTATTTTGGCCTATTACTCGAAGATTGGCTGAACTTTGCCACCCGATAAAAAAATATATATGAATATATAGGTAAAAGATTAAGAGCTTCTAAAATATTTACTGCCTTTAGTCGTGTGTTCTCTAAAGTTCAGCGGCAAGGAGCCAAAAGAGAATAGTGTTTAGGTGAGGGAGATTATTTCAACTGTTTGAGGTGCAACATGAGTGTGGTCTGAACCCCTGAATGTTGAACTCAACTTATTTCATATAGTACCCTAATGTGCACTTGGTGGTGCTTTGATTGGATTATACTTACAAGAAGCCATGATGGGAAGCTGCAATGATGATCGCGTATATGAAACCGCTTACAATACAGACATGAAAATCCGTTCAAATATAGGAGCGAAGGAGAAAGGTAAGCAAGGTGGAACGGAAGCTCACTAAAAAGTTTGGAAAATAAGCTAAGGGATGACATAGTGAGGTGAATTTAAAGCTGACGCAGTTTCAAACATATCAACACAACTATTTGGATCGGTCTGGATACAACTACGTACTAGACGTTATTGTCAGTATTTAACGCCAGTTAAAATGCTTGCTATGTATTTCTTAATTTTTAAAAAGCAGTAAGCATCAGAGCTGTTTTGGGCACCCGTACAATTTGGGTAAATACTCACAGGATAAAACTTCTTTCTAAGCTTTACTTGTTTGAATCAGTTACGATCAAAGCACATGCCATGTGAGAAGCTTTTTAAAGCTGTATGCCATGGGATAAAAGCTCTATCTAGTCATCCCTGCTGGAAGTTAGTCACAACTAACTGCCCTATTCGTGTGTTGTCACAGTTGTCAATTGTCACAGTTCAATTGTCATTAACTTGTCATCAACTATAGTCAGCCTATAATGACAAGCGAAAAGCTCTTTTTATTCGCCAATTGCGGCGAAAAGTTCTCTGTAGTAAAACAGCAATGGAAAACGAAATGCCGCAAAAGTTAGTTATTTTATGTGTTTGTTATTATTATACATATGTATGTATGTAATATGAATATGTAGTACCTATATATGTACTAATGTATGTATTTAGTATGTATGTACATATGTATGTATGTAAAAGCCAAATAATACTTTCTTAACACACAAATTCGGGCAAATAAAATAGCTTCACAGTTTTTATTTAACACAAATTTGCCACTTCTAGGGCAGAATCTTTAAAATTGAAAATATTAACATATGTTTTAGCGTTGTCACATACTCAATAGGTCACCACAAAAATAATAGCAATTGCCACTTTTAGAGCTTTCAAATTGCTCCCTGCATACCGAAACGTGACAATTGCTTATAAATATGACAATAGATATAACGGCGAGTTTTGTCATTGCACGCGAATAGGCCTGTAAAACCTATTTAGATATTGAAAGCTTCATTTATTTTTATATTGGCACATGCCATGTGAGAAGCTTTTAAGATCTTTCTGTAAGTTTTATAATGAGCGTCCACGGAGTAAAGCTCCTTCTGATCGTCTATGTTTAAAATTAGTCACGATCAAATCGTATTTAAGGTACTGGCCCAGTGCAGGGTTGCTTTGCTTGCTTTTCCTAGACAACTGTCAAAAAGTAATAGAACAATACCGAAATGTATGAAAACTACCCAAATGGCAACTTTGCTTCAGGCGCTTGAAGTACTTCAAAGTTGTGAATAGCCCGCCCTAAACTCTATTTGACAGCGCTTTGTAGGCTTTTGGCAAAGAAGTATGTTACCGTGCTATGTGAACTCAAGCGAATTTCTACAAACTTTTTTAAACCAAATTTTGCTTAACTAAAAATGCTGCAAGCATGTAAATACTTATAAATGAATTCCTTAATTTAGAACACATTCTTGAAAAATTTATGTAATTCTCAGTTAAATAAAAATTATTCTTCTATTTCCATATTTATATTAAGCATATTTGCTATACATACCGTTCACAAAAACGCATTTTTTGGGCTTATAATGGGGCGTATTCTTGTTTTCGTACGAATCGAAAATCGTAAAATTTTCCTATCATTTTCTACACAAAAATTTCAAATTTTCGATTCGTACGAAAACAAGAATACGCCTCAATATAAAACTATTCGTCGATAATAATTTCTAAAAAAAAAACTTAAAAATTGAGAGCTTAAAACATTTTTCCTACCATTTTTTATTTCTGTTTTTAATTTTTCTAGAATTTTGTGGGGAATGTTAAGGGAACAGACTTTGTCTTTTCAACCACACAGCTGGTTACTTTGTCAGCGTCCCAAGCCGCTATTTGGCCAAAAAAGCGTTCAAAGTAAATCGAAGCAAACTAAAGTAAGCAAAGCAAGTAAACCCAGCTCGCATTGGGCCAGCACTTTTAGCCTTTATAAAGCTTTCTGTATATTCTATATCGATTCGCGCAAAGTAAAAGTTCTCTCTGATCGACATTGCCTTAAACCAGTATTAACCAAACGCATATCCCTCGTGACAATTTTTTAAAGCTTTCTATAGTATTTTTATGGACATGCTCAAACTAAAACCTCTCTCAACCCGTCGCCAAAATAGACGAGCGTATGGTCACTAATTCGCACTACCGAAGGGCAGAAAGAGCTTTTACCCTACAAAATGTACAGAAAGCTCAAAAAGCTATGCATGCGGCGCTGCCCATCACCGATTTATACATATGTATGCTTTTTTTCAGTCAATGCACTATGGTCCCAATGCCCGTTTTTCTGGCCAAAACTAATTACGGCTAAATAAGTGGATGATATTTAAATATATGAATATTCTATTGATTGTTATATGATTTCTCAAGTTTTTGTAAAAAAAGTTTAACCCTTAACGACCGAGCAGTCTAAAGGGGTCACTTTTTAATTTGTAGCTTTATTGAAAAAATTTGTCATTTTTTTTTTCAAATATTAGTATGAAAGCAGAAAAAAATTTCAGTTATAAACCCGTTTTTGAAAAATGTTGCCAAATTGTACTAATTGCAATTTGAAACCTGAAAAGTCTGAATTTCTTAATTTGTCTACTGAAAAGTTAAGAGGAGCAACCTTTGCAGCAACAAAATTGTTAATGGCTTTTTGTTCCCTCTCTTTATTGAGTTCTCCGCTCCAAACGGTAAATAGTTTTTACTGAAAGTATATACATATGTAACCTTAGAAAATAGCCGTTTTTTCAGAAATCGCAAAAAATCGCAACAGAAAATATGGTCACAAAATATAAAACTTTCATCCTTTAATAACTGTATATTCGCCAAATCTCGCCAAAAATTTACTGGCTTATGTAAATTTAAGATTTAAGAAAAATCTAATAATTTATTAGGTAGCAAAGAAAATGAAATTTTATCACCAAACCAAAGTCGCAATATTTTCTTAATAATGAGTTCTAATATTTAATAACGGCAACTTAAATTTATGTTTTATATGCCACACTCAATCGAATTTTTAATTGTACAAAAATAAGTAGACTTTGACTGCTGTTTGTTTACAAAAACAAAGTTAGCCATCCCATGTCTTACAGTATTATCTTAAATATGGCATCAAAAAAAAAGTGTTGTTAACACATGTAAAAAATTAGTTTAGGCAACAAAAACGGACATTGGGACCATAGTAAAAAGTTCGGATCAGCGTTAGTGGTTTTGCTTAGATTTAAGCAAAATTGATACTTTTTTTTCTGACTGTTTAGATGTTAAATTTTTCTTCGGTTTACTAGATTTGCTATCAAACGAAAGCGAAACCCAAGAATAAAGTTTTGTGAATTATGTGGTCGTTTAAATCTACACTGCGTTCTTTTAAGATATCGTAAACTTAAGAAACATAAAGAATATTTTCTTTCCGACTGCTTTTTACAACTGAAACATAACAAAATTTGATTCCCCGTTTTTAATCTGACTTATTTCAGCGTATTATACACCTGCGCATAGTGAGAATTAATCTCTTTGTATCAAAAATCTACCTACTCCCCAAATCGTACCCGATTCCAATCATTCATTTTTTAAAATGTTTGTTATTAATTTTATGTACTTTTAGGACGTGCTGCGTCTTTTTTAAATAGTTAGTCGAAAAAAAAATTTCAGCAATTTTAACTCAAAAGGCTCTCGTTATACTTAAATGTAGACGAATTAATTCCTTTTTTATTTTCTATCAAAATATCTGATAATTTCTTAGTGTAGCAGCAATCTAAGTATCTGTTACATTAATTAGTAGCAAGTAAAGTGAAGGTACGCAATGTTTGGGCCAACCTCGGTTAAAGGTGGAACACTCTATTATTGGCCTGCGAGGTTAAGTCTTAGTTGAGCCCCTAAAATGAATTAATTTTATGAAATTATTTTCTACAATTTAAAACAGACGCTGCACCACCTTGAAGTAAAATTATTAAGGAATATTTAAAGAATAATAATGATCGAAATCGATTGATATTTCAGGAGTAGGCAGCTCAATACACAATATAATTTTTTCCCCCACTGCACGGTGCCCAAGTAGTTACAGGTGGGCATTACCCCTCCATGGGTTCAGGGTTCGATTTCTGGTGCCTAGAAAAAATCTTCTCAGAAGGACCATCTGCTGTTCGGAGGCGGTGTAAAACTGCGGCTCACACCACAAGCTGAAAGATAAGATCAGCCACAGAACATTTTGGTATGTCTTATGTGGCTTCAAAATACCACCTTATTGGGTCTGGTTAAAACGTTATACAAAAAAATTTGCATGGATCAAGTGTCACGTCAGGAATCTAAAATCTGTTCACTAGACTTCTTTCCGTAAAGTCAACGCAGTTTCAATTCTAAGGCTAGATGTTGAAAGCCTAACAGAGTGTGCATTCAAATTAAGCAATTTTTAGGATATAATATCTTTAATTTTAATGAGAAAACGGAATTTTAAATTCCGCATACTTTTTATTTCCATTAATAATTTAACTCCAAACACGTTTCGTTATATTAAGGTGCGTTAAAATAATTTGCTTAATTTTTACTAGATTTGTTTAATTTTTTGGACAATTTTGATAAATTTTAATTTTTGGTCGCGGCAACACTGGCTCGTATGTTTCGCTGAGAGGCCGCAAGAAACTTTTTTTCCACTGTTTATTCTAATTAGTCACATATTTCGTGCTTAAACAATTCCTAGTTTGAGGTAAAACATCCGCTTCTTAGTGCTCTGTTTTATTAGTCTACAACGGCACCAGTGCGTATACAAAATAAGCACTCATTTACACATACACAGCGCACTACTTATTTATTTACCTCTAAAATTTTTAATCACATTTTGCACTCTGGACAAATCGCTTGTCGCCTGCCAGCCAGTCCGATCATCTTGCTTGTGTTTGTTGTCGTAATTATAATGTCGAACACTGATTTGAACGCTTCGGCTGGAGAATGTGGCGAACATGCAAACATGTCACACACTAAAAACGAACATGTGTACAATAAAGTAATACATAGCAACAACAAC
>JAPVRG010234863.1:0-12980 GCA_029783565.1 Rhagoletis cerasi | reverse complement strand
AAAAAAAAAAAAAAAAAAAAAAATTGGCCGTGTTTTTTATATAGTATGTCATAACTATTTACTTCTCCAACTTTCAACTTCGTAGCTGCATTAGTTTAATTTATGCCAAAAAAAAATAGAATTGGGACCATAGTGAACCGTAAGCATTATGAGTACTCTCAAAAAATTGACATTTAATTATTATTTCAAGATTTCAAATTTGCGATCAATAATAATAATACATTTCTCAGTTTTATTGTATTGCTCAGATTTAAAAATTATGTGTCGGTTTATATTTATTTTTATCAAAAATAAAATTAATTTTTTTAATGTTATTTTTTTGCTCTGAAATAATGATTATTTTATGAGTTTTATTTTCTTTCATCAAAAGTAATGATTATTTTTTGACCGTATTTTTTTTTATACAAACATATGTATTTACATAGATTAGCATACAAGTTTGTTGTAATTTTTCAGTGCATAGCGAAAAATTTTTATTACGAAAGACTTTTAGAAAAGCGTTGTGGCGTTTGAGTTGTTCGATTTGTCAAAAAAAAAATTTTACTCAAAAATTAATTTTTATTTCTGAGAGATAAAATTACACTCAAGAAATTAGTTTTATTTTCGATCAAAAACATAAAACTCAAAAAATAATTATCTTTACTGATAAAAAAATAAAACTTTTAAAATAGTCATTATTTCAGAGAGAGAAAAATAACACTCGAAAAACGAGTCTTATTTTCGACCAAAAAAATATTACTCGATATATGATTATATATTCTGAGCGATTGATAAAAATTAAAAATGTATTTATTTATTATAATTTTTATTGGCATCGCTCAAACATTTTTAAATCGTATCATATTCATACAGGACATGAAAAACATGCACTTTAGAGCGTCTCGCCTTACAGGCAAAAAAAAAGAGTTTGCCGTACACCCCCTCATATAAAGTGTTTTTGAAAAGCTTTTAAAAACAACTTTTTTTTGGACAGCTCTAGTAGTCGCCCAATTACATTTTTCTTCATATCTTCGGCATTTATAGTCGGATTTTTAAAGTGTGATAGACCAATAAAAAAAAGTTGGGTTTTTCCGTTTGGTTTTCCAAGGGCGGACCATTAGGGTGGTAGCAACCGAGATCTGGTGGATAGGTATCACAATGGAGCACATGAGGTCAATGAGCTTCCGTAGGAAAACCCCCCTCCTCGAGAAAAAAAATTGGTGTGTCTCACTTTAAAATCCGACTATAAATGCCGAAGATATGAAGAAAAATGTAATTGGGCGACTACTAGGGTTGTCCAAAAAAAATTAATGTTTTAATGCTCATATAAAGGCGTTTACGACAAACTTTTTTTCGATACGGTCTAATGCACATATATATACTCGAAACTGTTCTACGATATTTGGAAGCTTTTGATTTTTTTATTGAAAATTTTAAAATAATCATTATTTTCGGTCCATGTTAAAAATTAAAGCATTCGAACACTCCAAATAGAGCTACTCAAAAAAGAATCATCAGTCTCCCAGCACAGATTGATAGTTTTTATTTTAGCAGGCACTGGGAACTATATATCTTTTAGGCCATCATACCACCCAGGAAGTCCAGTAGGTTGCTGTGCGTCTTTTGATAAACCAAAAGAATCATCGTATTAGAGAAACAAGGAAGGATTAATAATATTTTCATATTAAATACTCGCATATCTAACAGATTCTTCGCAGGCTCGGTTTTTTATGCTCTCTTCTGTAATTTCTATCACAAAGAAGGGCTTAGGTCCGATTGAACCTTTCCAGCTGCCTCGTCGTTTTTTTTATCTTTTTCGACCGCGACCCATATAGATAAAGTTTTTTGCAGTCAAGAAAATTTGTTTATTCTTTTTGGTTGTTGTAATTTCCGACAGGGTGGGTCATCCCTTTTCAAATTTCTTTCTCTATCCATAGCAGCCGCATACCAGTTTTAATGTTATTAGATGGGAATTTAGCGCTAGCAAGGCAGCCATAACCACAAAAGAAGAGAGGGTAAGTCCTTCTTAGGGCAACCCCTTGCGATTGTAATCGATTTTGTCGTGCCTCCAAACTCCATACTGACTTTTCTTGGTTTTAGAATGGATTGTTTGATGATAGAACTAACACCCTTACCCTGTATGACGTGTTGTTAAAAGCCAGATCCTTTTTGATAAGCAAATTCGTTTTTTTATAAAGAGGTCGAACAATTAAGTTGACTTCTCTCAGCAAAGGAGCTGAAGCTACTTTTGTTTTGTAAGATGAAGGCAGCTGTTCATATTTTCCTGCCTTCGGTAAAAATACGATTTTAGTCTCCGTCCATCTATTCTCTCTGTCCAACTTAGAAAAGACTGGGGCTAAATAATTTTTTCCTTGTTGAAGTAGGAAAGGATAGACCCCATCTGATCTTAGTAATTTGTAATGTATATAGGTGGTAAGTTTAGTTTCAAGGCTTTGTTCGCTTCTAGAAGTGCGTATTGATTCACCCAATTCCAGTCGATAATAGCCTGTTGTACAACCTGGGAAGTGAATGTCTAAGAGAAGTATGCAAACCTCAACTGGATGCTAAGTATAATTACAATCTGATTTCTTTAGAGTGTCTATCTTATTCTTTTTTAACTAGCAACATTTTTGTGTATTTAAAGGGTGCGTGGAATCATATCCAAGTTTCTCCATAACCTTCTTGATACGGAGACTAATATTAAAAGCTCCGGTGGTTTGGTTTCATAGCAAAGTTAAATTCCCCATTTTATGGCCATGCCTCCAACCGCTCATATACATATTTCAGAGATGTACCTCGAAAATTATCAGTAAACCGAGTAATACTGGGCAGGGTATTGGAATGCTGTGCTCTTCTCGAATCATACATCTTCAGTATGATTCGCCATTGATTGCAATTTGAGTTGATAAAACATTTGATTAAGGTGGCGATTATGATTCTATATAGAACCGGAACGAATTCGAGGTAAAAATTTCACCAGGTGAACGGCACGAGGCTCTGCTACGTCGTCAGTGCCAATAGAGTCTCGAAATATATTAAGCAGGCTGAAGATATGTAGGCTCTAAAGATCTCAGTACTTTTCAATGCAAAGTTTCTTTTCGAACCTTTATTGGCGCCTCCGCAGCAAAACGCACTAAAGCAAAAAGGGCGATGAGCAATGTCGGAGAAAACGGATGCACTCAAGTTTTATACGGATTTTTTTCCTTTACATCAATTTCAGATCTTTGTTTTGCCACACAAAATGTATTGCACATCGCGCAAATGGAAGGGCATTCGGACTGCAATAGGCTTTTGTTATGGCAGCTTGTAATACTTTCTTTTCTTTCGTATCTTATGACGCATATTGGTGTTTTTTTTCTATTTTACTGCAGGTTGCTGCATTGCACTGTACTGGTAAAAGGTATGAGTATGAGTGCGTGTGTGTGTGTGCACTCGAATTCGTTACCACAACAGCGTGAGTATGAATCTAACATTCCACACTACAGGGCGTACCTTAGCCTATCCATCAAGAGCATAAATCAGTCGAAGCCATCGAAAAATTCCACACCGGATGTCCGCTTTTTGTTATAGATTGCAACGCATAAAGCGCATTGCCAAATAAATTCGGGTGTAGTAGTTATACAGCGGCATTGTTGGCAGGACATGTTCTACCATCAGCGGTACACAACAATCGCATTGGTCACTGGCACGATATTCGGTAGCCGTCGCTGTCGTCGCTGACTATTGCAGATGACAAAGCCGTTGATGGGTTTCAGGCCTTGGCTGTTGAAAAGTGTAAAAACGCAAAAATATGCATTTGCAATACTCAACCATGTCAGCGGTGCAGCCCACACCGGCAGCTACAGCGAACGAACAAAATAAAAACGCACGAAACACCAGTCACTGTAAAACATCGAAAATCCATAAAAATGCATCATAATTTCTCAACGCATCGCACGAAGGATAAAACAAACAACACAACCACCACCTTCCTGAGCAGGCGCAACGCAGTGGTGGATTATGCATCAATGAATGGCAACAGCCTGCCGAAGAAGGGCCAGTTAGCAGTCAGCAGGATGCAAGTTGTACATATAATGCTTTCGTTGCGCTTTGTTTGCGTGTATGGATGCATGTTGTGCACGATATGGCAGTAAGAGGATCTCTGTTTGACTGTCAAAGCATACTCAATTCAAAAAGTTGGAAAAAATAATATTTTTGGCAATATTTCATAAATATGCATGCATCATATTTCATAACTACAGCAAAAAACTGAAACAGAATCAATTGAATACAATCCGATGATGCATTCTTGTGCAACCTGCAAAACAAATGATCCAAGTTTAATGTCCTCCTACGCAAGAATACATATTCATATGTGTGTAAAAACATTGGTAGGCTTAAAAGGTAAGCTGGAATGGGAAGCTAGTATTAGGGTAAGTGGATTTCAAGAATGGGAAAAAATCGATATGACGTTAACTGTACACCCAAGTAATGGAAAGATGTTTTCTAATAACACTCCGCCGTTGAATGATAATGGAAAACCTTCAAGGGTTATGAAAACAAAACAAAAAAACAGCAGCATCGCAGGTGTTTTTCCCCGGAACATCATCATTTATACGCACGACATCTCCAAGCCAGCGCAATTTTTGTATTTATATGCTTTAGACTATATGCATTTCATTAAAAAGCTCATACAGCTCCTTATTCGCTACTTCCGCGAACAGAGCCATAGATCAAGTTTTCTCGAATGACTCCAAAACCTCCTCATACTGCTTTGACATCGCATACGTTTCTGTGCGATAGAGCCGTAGTTCTCTCAAATCATGCAAAACCTTCTCATCCAAGGGATCCCAGAAATTCGAGAAGGTATCCAGGAGTCAGCGATTATATTAATTCAACGCTTGGCCGGAGTTAGCCTAGGTAACTCTGACGCCTTCTTGCCACCGCCTCACACTCGCAATGCAGGTGTAATGGGATCTCCTCAGACGAATCACAGAAACGACATAGGTCGCTCGACCAGATCCTTATCTTGTGCTGATGGCCTTTTAGTCTACAGTGACCCATCAGAATACCTGTTATTATCCTGAAACTCCCTTTGAGGAGTTTTATAATTGCCCTGTACCTTGTAAGGTTGTAGTCTCCCAGGAAGCTTTTACCTTGGCCTAAGCCTACGGCGTTTCGCCAGTATTGATCTCTAAGTTTGTTCCTCTCCTTCCTAAGTTCTTCCTTGATTACGTTGGGTCCGATCGCAAGGAAGGGTTCAGGCCCTATAGGAGACGAGGTGGTCGCCATTCTGGCTAGACGGTCTGCTTCGTCGTTATCCTCAATACCCATGTGTCTTGGCACCCAAATTAATTGGATAGCATTATACTCTGCCAAAGCATTTGGTTTGTCAATGCACTCAATGACCAGGAAGGATTTAACCTCACATGAGGGGAGGGCCTTGAGTGCCGCCTGGCTGTGACTTAATATTAGAATTTTCTCACTGCGATAATTTCTACGTTGGTTAATTCCTGCACACAGACTAATGGCTTCGATCTCCGCTTAAAATATGCTCGGGTATATTCCCATTTGCACGCCTGCACCTATACCGTGAGGGGTTTTGGAGCCGTCTGTATACCATTGGAGTGAGCTAGCCTGTATATGCCTCTCCATGAAGGAATTGCACTTCGCATATGTTTCTGAACAATTTATAGCACGTGCATGGCGTAATTTTTGTTTGTCAAGAGAGTGACGTACTTTTCGATTGCTCACCAAGTGCCACACTTGCTGACGGGTGTTATTCTTCACTTTATCTCCAGGCTGGCATTATTGATGGTGTTGATGCTGAATCCTAAATAGACAAAGTCCCTGAGTATTTCAAAATTTTAACTGTCAATAGTAAAGTGTGTCCTAAGACGCGAAGACTCTTTGAGTGTTGCCAAGAGGTACTTTGTCTCGTCCTAGTTCATCGCTGCACCAACCTCGTTTGCCTCCTTCTCTAAGCTGAAAAATGTTGCGCACTTGTTGCTGGGTGCTGACGCCGACGATATCTAAATCATTTGCTTACGCTAGCAGCAGAGTGGCAGCTTTAGGCTGATTGAAAAAGTTGCACGAAAATGGGTCGCCTAGTCTGTAATTTGATTTGGGCTCTAACAGCGCGAAAAGGTACTTTCCAATTTGGACGGAGCCGAAGTTTGTGGTCAACTTTACTCCACACAGGCGTATTAGTTCTGGGAAAGTTCCAAATTTAGACATGCCATCGTAGATACAGAGGCACTAAAGCCAACAAAAAGGTGAGGGTATCGACTGGTACCTTTCCTGGCTAGCTCATCGGCCCTGCAATTTCCTTCAGTAACTCTGTGTCCCGGAACCCATATGATGCTGACCTTGAACACGGCGCTAATATCGTTTAGAGCTGCAAGGCATTCCTGTGCGGCCTTCGGTCTCAGCGTTACCATGTTCATTGCTTAAATGGCCGCTTGGCTATCCGAGAAAATATTAATCGTAGTCTATGTTACGGCATGCGTACTAAGGTACACAGCCACCTCCTTTATATCTAAGACTTCTGTTTGATAAACACTGAAGTGGTCCGGAATTCGGACGGATGATTCCTACTTACTTATCCACAGTTTTCTCCAGGATTTGACATACTGTGCAAACCTGATCAATGCTGGACCAGTTCTGAGGTCAAACTGATAAAGTCCAATTAATTGGTTCAATTCTTGTTCAGTCTTGTAGCCAGTATCGCCTACAAGACTTTGTACGCAATGTTAGTAAGGCTTATCCAACAATAACTGTTGCATACAGCAGGTTCTTAGTTCTTGTGGATTAGGCAAGGCACTATCCCCGGGCACGTGTTCATCTAACCATAGGGTCCTTTATCCGAGGCTTTCTTCTGATGGGTCTCAAACCAAACAGCGAAAAAAATGATCCAGGTATTATATTCTGAATCACTCGCTATCCCAAATGTAATTCAGTTCCAAAAGTTCCATCTCCGATGTATCTGCCAGAGTGGAAAGGAATCGTGACCCCAGGTAAAGACATCGACACAGAAAATGGTCAGTTGTTTCATTGCGACAGGTTCTGAAAAGGGAACTCATTGATATAGTACTGTGCTCTGTGATGATGCCGGTAAGAACTCTTACCGCAGATCTGTCGAGTTTCAGAAGATCTACAGTCTTAGTTCTATTTAGCGGTGGTACTAATGACCTGCAGGCCCCACAATCATCTCGTTTCGCTAACAAATCGTTCATGACGGATATAGTATATTTATCTTCATATGATAACTTAATGGTGGTTTTATAGAGTTGTCAGAGCCACACCTAGTCATCTAGTCAGCTTTCTCATTTCCTTATATATTGCTTTGTGCGGGAGACCTGCAAAAAGTGACGTTGATATGGCCCTTTGAGTTTTTTTTGCTTTCGACATCGCTTGGCTGTCGGCAAAGATATCGATTTTCCGACCGGGACCATGCTATTTATTACAGGACTGCAAACCGGTTTTGAACCGAACCACCGCTTTTTTCGGGCTTTGAACCGAGCCACGAACCGATCCGTTTTTATTTTCAAGTGCCAAAACCGAACCGAAACCACTCTAAAAAGCAGTTCGGTTCGGTTCAAAATGAAAATCTACTGCAACATTTTTCAACTTTTATAATACACAACTTTGTGTAAAAATTTAATCTTTTGGTAAAACTGCTAACCTTTTTTTAATGGCAACAATCACTAAACCAAGATTTTAAGTGTCAATTCGAAATTCTGAATATGCATATTTTGTGTTCTTAACTAGACTTACGTCTCGCTCAAACTTTAAAAAATTTATTCAATTTATTTTTAATTTCACTTTAATGTGCATTTGAAAAAAAAGAGACGTTTTATGTAATTTATTACAAACCTCTTAAATAATAGTGCTTTTTGGTTTCACTTCTTCAAGTATGGATATCAGTTCAATATCAAAAGTTCCGTGAAATAATTTTTTTTTATTAACAAAGCAAAGGTTTGATATGCGAGGATAACCCTTAAAGTATCCGAAAACGACCATAAGACGGAGTTTTTTTTTAATACCACACCATGACTTTCAAAAATTTTATATATGTTAAGGTAAACAACATTGACAGATGAAAATTCCACCAAGTATGGATATTCGATTTAACAGCATCTCAAAGAAACCAATTTTGTAAAAAAAAAATGGAAATTGTTCGTGAATATTTTCGTGCGATGATTTTTTTACGCATTTAAGTGCCGCTTAACTCAAAAACAAAGCATGGAACGGCTTCATTCGGATATTGGTAATGAATCACCATCAAAAAAATTGTTTATGACAGGTTTGCAGAATTTAAGCGTGGATGCGTCAGCCGCAGGGATGAATACCGTGAAGGTCGGCCATCAACTGCTCTTGTTGTGACAAACATCGATGCTGTGCGAGAAATGATTCGGATGTATCGCCATGTGACATACCAGGATGTAGAGGCATCCTTGCACATTGGCAGAAGTCAAATACAAACCATTTTGCATGAGGATTTAGTAGTGAAGAAAGTCTGCAGTCGTTGGATTACACACAATTTTTCGATTTTCAGGATTTTGTATGAGATTTAGTAGTGAAGACAATCTGCTGTTATATCATAAGTATCTGGCGAAAATTTTATGTCAGTGTTAGTTACCTTACCGAGAGGGCTGAGACATTCGGCATCCACATTGTCTGGGTACCTGTCCATTGCGACATCCAGGGAAACTGCAAGGCTGATGAACTCGCGAGTCATGGAACGACACTGCCTGATACGGATATAAGGGACACTCTCGGCATCCCTCTTCAAACATGCAAATTGCTACTGAATGCAAAATTCATAAAGGTTGCGAACGAAAGATGGCAAATGGAACCGACCCGTCATATTTCCAAAACACTCAGGCCAACCACAGACGCCCAACGCACCAAGTCTCTACTTAATCTTAGTAGACAGAACATTCCCATAGTGACTGGAGTTCTTACCGCACATTGTCTGATTGCATCACTCGCAGCTAGACTGGGCGCACCCTGGAACGACTACAGCAGAAGCTGCATTGTACGGCTCTATCAAAACGGAGAGCAAAAGCTCTTGGGAAGCATTTCTTCCACGATCTCGATGACCTTAAAACTGTGAACGTTAAAAGTCTAAGCACTTTTTTGCTAAGTACCAAGTGGTTTATAGGGGAACGGGGATAATTAAAAAACCTCATGCGCTATCACAAAGGACCCTGAGTCTAAGTGAGTCCTACTTTGGACTGCCGCCCAACCTAACCTAGTTACCTTAACAAATATTACGGATTACCCCCGTATGTGTGGATATTTTAATTTGTTCTCAATAAAAAGCCTTCTATTTTGAAATATGTATGTATGCATATATGTATATAGTCTCTGTCATAGTTTTTTAATATTTGTATCACTTAGTATAAAAATATTGAACCACTTGAACCGAACCGAACCGTGGTTCAGACATACTCGTGGCGCGGTTCCTATACCAGTATAAGTTTTTTCTAAGCGGTTCGAAGCACTGAACCGAACTGCACCGATTTTTAGAGCGGTTTGCAGCCCTGATTTATTAGAATATTAGCTAGAACTTTAAAATCGCAAAAATGCAATCGTTTGGCAGATGAACATACTCTCTGCATATTCTCCAAATAGAGCCAGACGATAAATATATCTAAAATCATGTAACTTTTGTTTACTGTCTCTAAATTTAAGTCAATATTTTCAGTGCAAAAAAAAATCGATTATTTGTAAAAAAGTTGGACTCCATCCAATTAGGGTACCTTGCATTTTGTGTATCCTTTCCGAAGTCCATCAAGCACATATGTGAAGGAATTATTTACATATGCTTGAACTAATAATTTTTACGAACATAATATTCGATGTTTCTGTATATTCATATAAGTGGATACATATTTATATTAACGACTATATACATACATTTACATACATACATACACTTACTAAGTGCAAAGATATTAACGCGCCAACCACTCCGTTTGTCATTTTTAGTAGACAGTTCAAGTAATTAAGCTCATGTATTAGAAATGGTAACATATTTTTATAATGTCTCCATCGGATTTCGTGTAGCTCGTCGTATATATAGCAATTAAATTCGTTATGACAAGACAACTACTACTTCACAGAATATTTGTTTGTATGTCTGCTAGTACGCTGCAGCAATAATCTAACTGCCGGCCAAAGACAATATCAAAATACAAACATATATATAGATTACTTGGTGAAAACACACATATTGCGCTATAAATTCCATTTACAACACATTCGAATGAATTACTGCTTATGAGTACACGCTTACTTATTAAAAATATAACAAAAGATGGGATCAAAACACTCACACACGCTTTAGAAGGCAGCTATTATCAACATTTGTCAGCAGCAATTAAAAGTGTGTGAAATAAAAATCAGCCTTCGTATATACTTATTAAAGCCATCTTCGCCATAACAATTATGCAGCATACACATGTGGCTGTTAGTGCGATGTGTGGCAAATGGGGAAGAGTACAAAGGAATTGTACGCCTTTACCCATTTACTAGGTACAGATTTATGTACGCACTAGCTTTTACCAGCGGTCTAGCCTGCATGATATCGGGTTTAACCTTATCCTATCAAATGTTACAAGTGCTACTCAACCTGTTATGCGGAATGCTATAGAATTATGGTGATCATTTTGGTGCTCTTACTCAGATGGTTATCTTAAGCGAACCAGTCTCGATATTTCCCTTTCGAATTCGGGAATTCAGGGATACGTATCATTTTTCAAGACATAGTCCATGTTTGTGTCAAATTTTAACTAAATCAGCGGTTTCAGTATGAAGAACAACTTATCTTTCGTAGATAGTCTTCATATGTACATAAAAATTTTGAAAATGTGTCAACTCTCTCATAAAATGCTTTGAAAACTATTTTGGTGTCAATATGTTGGATAAATTCATGTCAATAACCTAAGGTAAATTTGATCTTTAAAAAATATTTTGGAGAAAAAGCTTTCTTTAACTTCCTTCATTTCACACCCGTACTGTAGAGTTTCATTTAACCTCTCAATAATTAGAACTGGAATTTTTGAACTGGCTACAACACTCTTCAAAATATTTTATAATTAAAGCTTCCTCTTCAAAAGTATTTTAGAAATAAGGCTTAAAATCCCTTTTGTTTGACGCCCATTTTAAGATGTTTAATTTAACTTGTGAATTAAATTTAGGGTATTCACAAGATGTCGTAAGCGTCGTAAAGTCTTAAAGTCGTAAAATTTTTTAATGTAAAATAACGGTTAAAATGGTTTTTGCCGATTTTTTGCATATAATAAGAGCTAATTATATATTTGCTATCAGTTTATAAGCATCATAGCATAGTTACAAATCCTCTAAAAGCATTTTAACCGTTATTTTACATTGAAAAATTTTACGACATTAAGACTTTACGACGCTTACGACATCTTGTGAATACCCTAATTGATTCTGAATTTCTAAACTGGTGACAACCTTCTTCAAAAATACAAATATAGAGATAAATTCTTCTTAAACTCTTTTCGATTGACGCCATTGTATGCATATGTATTATTTAAATGGGTTCAATTAACTTACTAATTAAATTGATTTTAACTTTTTGAGCAGGTGACAACCCTCATCAAAAATATTTTAAAAGTAAAGCTTACTTAAACCTCTTCCGTTTCATACCCATATTAAAATACTTCATTTAACTTGTTAATTAAATTGGTTTTGAATGTCTAAACAGGTGGTAACCATCTAACAAAACATATTTTCGAAAAAAACTTTCTTAAGGCACCCTCGTTTGATACTCATATTAAAATACTTAATTTAGCTTTTTAATCACATTGATTTTGAATTTCTAGAGAGGTGGCAACCCTCTTCGAAAATATATATGTATTTGAAAAAAAAAGCAAATCGTGTCACCTTTCGTTTGACACCTATTGTTGCAATATTTTATTCAATTTAATTATTAATTGATTTTAGCTTTTGAAAAGGTGGCAACTGTCCTCAAAAATATCCTATGTGTATGTTAATCTAGGTTATAACTTGTCTGTGTGCCAATTTTGATTAAAATTCGTTAAGCTGTTCACATTTATAATAACTAATAGGATAAGTATGATTTATATACATATGTATGTATGTATTAGGGTGTTCGATTATTCGCCTTTTTTCGAAACCCGGTTTTCGAGTTATTCGAAAAATGGCAATTTGAAAAAACCCGGTTGCTCATTTTCAAATTAAGATAAACCGGTTATTCGAAAAATACTTCCTGTTAGTAAGAAATCATGACCAAAATTATAATGGAACTGTTAAAAATAGGTATAGTTTTAATTTAGAAATCAATAAGGCAAAATAAAATCGAAGTATTTTGGATTAAAAGTAAAACAGAAAAAGTCCTTTGTCGGTAAAAACTCGAGTATGTAGAGCCAAGTGCCTTGTGAATCAGACTAACTAAGCTATCCACTGAACCAGACTGACTATGCAAATATAGGGGCATTTTAATGGTTGAAATAAAATAGTCTTTAAAATTAGTTGCAGCTTTTTGGCAGATATTCCTTTGGAAATTATGTCAAAAAGCTGCAACTTACTTTAGTATCGACTTTATTTTGACTATGAATATATCTCTTAGCCTATTATAGACAGGCCTTGAAGGACATTCATCGAGAATCAGACCTCCGTCAACTCTCGCCCCTTATATGTACTTCTAAAGATATATCAGCAGAAAATACTGAAAATTCGCTTCAGAAAATACGCTCTTTAAAATGCATTTATGCAAGTTTTATGTACAGTCAGTAATAAATAAAAAGATACACTTTTTGAAGTTACTTAATTGCACTTTATTTACATACAATTAAAACAGAATTCAAATATTTTAAAGAAATTAACGGTACTCTTAAATTCTTTTATCAGAATTGAAGTCTGTTGTGTTTTTTGCTTAAAAATTACTTGTTTAATGAAAAGTTCTATAAACACAAGATGTGCTCATCTTTCAAAAGTAATAAAAAAATGTGAAAAAAGAATTTTAA
>JAPVRG010234859.1:3662-15703 GCA_029783565.1 Rhagoletis cerasi | reverse complement strand
GTAGACTGGCTGGCGGCATTGGCGCCGCTTCTAAAAAAACGGGGAATAAAATACAGTACAAAAAAAAAAAATTCTGGCAATTGTTCATGCAATTAGGGTGTCAAGAGAAGCTAAGACTTTACTTTGGAATTAGTTTAAGTACCTTGAGAGAGGTGCTTTGTAAAATTAGCTTAAGTTTTGGAGAAAAAAAGGATGAGATATGTTCGCTGAGTGGCTAGAGTCAGGCGCGCGAAAGGTTTTTGCGCGAATTTCGATGATCTCTTTGGCAGTCAGGTTGCAATTAAGGCAGTTGAGTCGACATTTTGGGAAAAGGTAGTCCTATGTTCTTCCGAGGCAAACATTTTTTTATTTTGAAACTCCAAGCATTAAACTAAATTTAATAATTTTCGAGATTACTTCGAACCCAAAATTGTAAGCTAATTTTAACTCGATTTTTATGAGGAAGTGCAGACTTCACGCAAAACTTGCTCTTATACTCTTCTTTATCGTTAGCTTGTTATTTTTAAAAATTAAGTCTCAAAAATTAGTTCAGGCGGAAGGCAGAAATTTAAGGCATTTGTGACTTGAATTTCATTTCTTCCGCAGGTAGAAAATGTAACTATGGAGCTTGCTCAGTAAAAATAGAACAACACAAGCCACTACTGAATAAAATATGTTACATAAGGTTAGGATAGGATGGGTGTCAACCAGGCGAGGAGCTCATGCAAACATTTACTAAATTCTTAATTGTATTACCACTTAATATAGATTTTCCTGAAAAATGCGGCGTAACCAAAATGAAGCTTTGGCGGTTACAAGAACAAGAAGAAAAAGATGTATTAAAAAATGATTCGAGATATTTAAATCTTGGCCTTGAGAAAGCGATGCAGGGGAGAGCTGCTTCCACCTAGGCATTCTCATATTTTACAGCACCCAATTAGGACTCCTCTCACGACCAATAATCGATGCTTAGCTAATTGATTAAGCTCCCTTGACCGCCTGCAATCGACTACCGGCCAAAACTGCTATGCAAATTTACATATCGGGGCTTTCGCTCAGAGCTCGCCGAGCCGACAAAAAGCCTATCTGTACAGTAGCAGTCCGAAGGTTGCCACATGAGCTCCATTACCTTCACTGTAAGAGAAGTGGACCTCGGAGGTGCCCTGCTTAGCCAATTCATCAGCCATAGAGTTTCATGGCATGTGGATATGCATTGGAATCCACATCAGTTTACTTATAAAATCCGAGGTGGGAGGGGCAGAGGTAAGACGACCGAACCACAGACAATCCTAGAGCTCTCGTTACCAATTGGATACCAGAGTACATATAAATCCTTTCTGGCCGGTATTTTACTAGTCCGTAGGCAGTGGATAGAATTAAAGTATGCTGTAGAAATCCGAAAGTCTAAACTTGAAATTGATGGAGAGTTTCTCATCCAACTCTACCCTGCAACCGCGAGCCATCACTGGACCTTTGCTACAGATGCTGCCACTCTCTCAAACATTTTAGTGCTAGACTTGTTGCTCTAAGTTTTTCAATTTAATTTCTTAAGTTATTACTTGAAAACAATTGGTAGCTATAAGATAAGTACTTAAGTAGTGATTGGGATAGGTAATACGATGTGGCTTAGCTCCTCAGGAATATTTAAGCGTCAACGAACTAAACTTAACTAAACAATCTAAATGGGGAAATGCTCCTAAAAAGCCAGTCAGTACTTTATCTCATAGTAAGGGGTTAAAGAAAAAACTGCATTGCGGTCTTTTATACTTTTCTCGCATAGACGGAGTTGAAAAGCCGTACTGCAGACAGCAAGGCGATGTGCTTTATTTGGAGATCAATATAAGTACTTTTTTGGGTTGAAAGCTCAGTTTGTCTGGAATTAATTTTCTTAACTTAACTTAACTTAACTTAACTTTGCGTTACTTAACCTAACTTAAGTCAACTTAACTTAACTTAACTTAACTTAATATTTTGGCCAAACTTAGCTTACCGTAAGAAACTTAAGAACCTTTAGATTTCAGATTCTTAAGTAACGCCCTTAGGGAATTGAGAGCGGTGATTAAATCAGACTTGCCAGATTTTTGTTTATTTATTATTTTTTATATATTTATATTACTTATATTTTCGTTCATTTATTTTCCCACAAACTTATAGGCGGCGAACTGTGAAACAGCTGAAAAAAATATAAAAACAAAATATGTTCTCTTCTGGCTTAAGTTGACGTGTTTAGTAATCATTGACGATTTCTTACGGCAAGTTATGTAAATCAAGTGAAGTCTAGACTAACTGAGCTTTATGGTTATCAGAGAGACAAGTTCTCATTGAGAACACACTCAGCCTTATCATGAGTTTCGCTCGAAAACAAATTCACCCAAAATATTTTCATCCGCCTGTAGTGAGTACACGTAAGCGAATAGTGAAAAGTGAATATTTTCGTTTGAAGTAGCCACTTATTTAAAATAAATATTTATATTTTTTTTTAATAAAACGTATAGGTTAAGCAAAATATTAAAGCATGGGTATCAAATGAAGCAAATTCAAAAGCTACTTAATACCAAGTATTTTTATGAAGAGTTGCCATCCTTTTAAAAAACGAAAATGATCTAAGTAGATATGAAAGTTAAGAAAAATATTAAAATTTTTGTAACAAAAACAACAATTATAAATATAGACACGTTTTAAACGGAGTTGCCATATTTTAAAAAGTAAAAAACGGAAATAAAATATTTTATCGTGTAACATGTTTACGTAGTGGTATAAAATGAAGTAGCTGTTAGGATATTTTGCATGACAAATAATTTCGAGGGCTGCCACCTTTATAAAAGTTTTAAATAACCTAAATATAGTACATATATACATATATGAAATGTAAGTGAGTAAGTTTTCAAAAAATTATCAAACAAAAGGTTTTTAATACAGCTTAAATCGCCGCACTTTTTTTTAACGGAGTTGCCACATTTTGAAAAGTTAAAATGAGAATAAAAAAATTTATGATGAAAAATATTTACATAGAGGTATAAAATAAACTAGCTGTTAGAATATTTTACATAAAAAATAACTTTGAGAGCTGCCACCCTTCTAATATGTTTAAATAATCTAAATATGCATGAAATTTAAGTGAGTAAAATATCACAAAACTGTTATCACACAGAAAGTTTGTAACTAAACTTAAATCACGGCAATTTTTAAAAAGGAGTTGCTACATTTAAAAAAGTTAAAATGAAAACAAAATAATTTATGGTGAAATATATTTACATATGGCTATAAAACAAATTATCTTTTGGAATATTTTACACAACAAATATTTTCCGAAACTGCAACCTTTCTAAAATATTTAAATAATCTTGATATGCATGCGTGAAATTTATGTGAGTAAAATATCACAAAATTGTTATCAAACGAAAAGTTTTTAATTAAGCATAAATACAGGCATTTTTTCAATGGAGTTGCCACATGTCAGAAAAGTTAAATTAAAAAATTAAACGATTTATAGTGAAATATGTTTATGCACACATGAATAGGTATCAAGTGAAATATCCCTTTGAACAATTGACATTACAGCAGAAGGGTTGCCACTTGTAAAAAATTAGATTAGAGGATAACAATGTTGGTAAGAAACGAAATATGTTTAAGAAAATCTTTACTCAGCAGAATTTAGTGGCCAGATGTGGAAACGCATGGCTAATATGATTTATGTACATACTTTACTAACAGTTTGCCAATTCGTATTTATGTCAAATGGATGCTAATTTGAGTATGATTGGTAAATGAGAATCGGATGATCCCGATTACGACACCAAAAAAAGTATTTTTAAATATTTTTGCCTAAGTTTAATTTTAGCAGATTATTACAAATAAACCTCCGCAAATTTTCTAAAGTTACCTACATACACGCAAATTAACCAGAATTCAAATTAACGTACATTAGCACAACAAAACATCCACTCGTGTGCATACTTACAAAACTATGCATGTATTCAGGTAAGTATATCCGGCAAATACACTATATTTGACAATTTTACGATTACTCAGGTTTTAGCGTTATTTTCATGCGTAATTTTAATTATTATTATTCAATATGCCAGCGTTGGAAAATTCATAATCAAACAGAAAATTAGTTACAGCCATATGAATTTGCATGCATCGTACCTACATACATGCATACATAAATACAAATTTTAGTCGAATTTATGTTGCTATAATAAAAGTCAGGACGTTTATTGGATAATTTTACATTTGGCCGATCACAACGAAAGTCATATAGCATAGAATCGTAGCAAGTTAGCAAGGCAAAATGAGTAATGCATTCAATTTGGCTATTACATAGCGATAGTACTAAAATTACAAATACAATATGAGGCCACAACTAACAATTGTTACGATAATTAGAAGCATACATTCCGGCGTTTGTTGCATGGTCAAGCTAAGCGTTCATAATAATCAAAAGTCACAAATTGATAAACACACAAAAATGCATTTGGTCAGCCACAGAAATGCACGCGCACACGGACAGCCACACGCACACAATTATAAATTAACAATAAAATGCATGCGTATGGCGAGAATGTGGTGGATATTTGTGTGTAGATATGCGCAATGTGCAAATATACTAATTACAGCACACGAAAAATATAGGACGTAAGCAAGATGAGTTAAGCTAGTAAGAGGGGAAGTTGTTGGTCCAAAAAATCGGCAATAAAAATAGGGAAAACACTATGCTGCTGTTGTATGCAGTTGATTTTTACATCATCAGGCTCAACACCAGAGCAGTGAAGCCGAAATTTTCTAGCTGATAGAAGGAAGTGGATGTGGTCGGCCTAGTCGGTATGGGTAACTGGTCGCAAAAGAGAGACATTTGTTTAACTTTTTTTGGTCTCGGCCTAAGCCGACAGTGGTTTTGGGGCCAAATATGAAGAAAAAAACACGTCTGACGGGAATTTTTGTGCTACAGAAAATCAAATTGTACAGAAAATCAATTGTTGGGAGTGAAAAAAATACCTCGGCACCACTTCCACATGGTTTAAAGGCATGCGAGCTACAAAAACTACTTAAGCCTACGGTTCTCAAACAAGCCGCTCTTAAACTGTCATTGATACAATGAAATCAACCTGCATGGGTAATGAAAGACTTTTATAAGCTGATTGCGCCCTCGAAACTGGTCAGGAAATGCCTGATATCTCTTTCAACTGTTTTCTTATTAGGCTGTTTTTGCTCCCGCGACACAGACATTGCAGGAAAATGCTTGAATGATGACTGAGCAAGGAAAGGCACCCTTGAAACATCTTCGCCCGATAGAGAGCAGCTGGACGGTTGGGTCTCATGCCAGCTAAACGAGCGCTGGGTGACAACTAGCACATCCGCAGTTATAAGATCCCTAGTAGGCATTTGCGAAAGTGCTTCTCGAAAAGGGCCATCTCATAGGGCTTCTCATGGACTATGGAAGGGCTTATGGAAGGCCACATGGAAGCCCTACCCACATAAAGTAAAAGTAAGGCCTTGCCAAGTGGGACATCTCATACAAAAAAGAATGAGAAGCAGAAGGACTTCTGTCTGCCAATAGAAGCACTAGAAGCGTTTCTAGAAGTGGTCTCAAGCCCTTCTTTTGCCTACTGGGTAGTAGCAAAATTTCCAGATAAAAATCAGTGCATAGATTTTGTGTACAACGCCTTAAAAGCACCAATTTAGACACCAACGACAAAGAAGGTGGAGAGGGGCCAGGAAAGTATGAAGGCTAATAATGCCTCACATATTGCACTGAAATCTCCGGAGCGAATGAGTGAATCAAAAAGCGATTTCAAACTGCCTCAAGGTCATGTGTATGTCATTGACTATGAGCTATTTTACCTTAATGAAATGATCACTGCGATGATGAAATGAAATGATGACCACAGTATGTCGAAACACATGAAAAATCGAACATTGAGTACAACTCTCGGTCACATTAGACTGGGGTGGTCCCCATACAAGGAAAAAGTTTGCGATTACCCCCACTTATTTGAAAGATTACTTTGAGAGGATTTTCATCATTGGCGAAATTTGCTTGCCTGCCTGCCTAAGTTACTCGGATGCCATGGCGTATGAGTTATCTGTCAACATCAACACTTAAAGCCAGTTTCACGAAAAAAATTTAAGTGGAAATTAATTTTTTTACTAAAATTTAATATGGAAAATGACAGAAAAAAAATTATTTTTTACTAAAATTGCTTTCGTGAAACCGATAGTTAGGAAGGTCGAAAAATGTAGAAATTCAAATCGCTATGAGGTCGACAGCAGAGTGTTTGCTAGAAGCGACGCTATGCTATAAAATACATGCGAAACATTAAAAAAAATTTGACATTTTTATTGTTTCGGATGTCCTTTGTAGCATATAAACCTAACTTTCGATTTATCTTTACAATGCAATATTACGCTTAGAAATCAAGTTATAAATAAAAAAAGTTAGGAAAAATGATTTTGACTGTTTTTAGGAACTATTTTCGCGACCCAGTCTTGGCCACATGTTGCGAAAACCGGCAAGAAAGCATCCGAATAAGGCACGACCTTCACCCATCTGTTTAATAGATGAATCCATTTTGTATGAAATTTAACGTGTTAGTAAATATTTAGCGAGTGGATTTGCTGAAGAAATCATGACCAGGATATTGTTAATTAATTATTCAAAAATTCAATTGAATTTTGCACTCATTTGTTTAATGAACAAATCAGATACCAATGCACAGCCTATGGAATGCGAAAAAATGGGTATTCTACTTTTTTCTGGCCTACCTTACGGGTTGGCAGGCATAAGCAGTTAAGTAATACTAGTAATTTCCACTCATCTGTTTAATGAATAAAGCTTGTATCAAAATAAAGAACATTTTATTGCCAATACGAGCTTATAAGTTTGTCTGTGAAAAAGCTGGCCAAAATTCCGGTTGGCGAGATTTTTATCAAATATTTAAGCATTGAACTCAGTATCGGAGCTGAATTTTAGTTTAATGAAAATTTTATTTTAAAACTATTTACTTTAAAAATTTAATAAAAGCGTTGCCCTTTATTTAAGCGCTGTAGCAAGCACGTTTTTTTTAACTAGCGGAATAAGTGCATAATTTGCAATTTTTAATTAAGGAGGACTTAACAACCGAGGTTAGCTCAAATATTTGTTTATTATTTTTACAACAAGGAACAGCTTTTAAAGAAAATAAAATGTTTCGACTCAAACACTATACCACTATGTTGGATAACGCTAAAGCCAAAAATATTTAGAACTATTTTTATCAATTCGATGTGGCTTAACGTTACGGAAACTAAATGCAGCACGAACACTGCGGTTGGTTTTTGTACAATTTTCTAAAACCAACAGGTTTTATTGGGGATCAATCGCCCTCAACAATAGAAGATATTTTAGAAAGAAGAAACCAAGCATGCATCTTCCGCATTTGGAAGTCAGAACTTTTCATCCGATGAATCGGGTCATGAGTAATTTGAAATAAATGAAAAATTGCTTAAATGAACTAAAAAAAAAAATTTTACTTATTTTTATTTTTTGGAAAATTTTTAAATTTATTTTAACTTATATACTGTAGCTAAAATTACACAAAAAAACGCCGAGTCGCGTAAATTTAATTTTGGGTCGTAGATTGCGGATCAGTACACCATTTTTCTAAATCACAATTCCCACGATATCTTCATTTTAAGTTTGCATGCGAATGAAAAAAATCCAACTTTAACATGGAAAATGTTACTCATACGCTATGTATGTTAGTAGCTTGATTGCAAAGGAAAAGGCTTTAATGCGTATGAAAAAAGTACAACAAATCTGTTAATTTTTAATTTTTTTCTTGCCAAAGTTTGCACTTTTTTTTCATAGAAATGAAAATATGTTGTGAAAATGACCTGATCTAGAAAAACGTTGTAGAGATCTGCAATCTACAACCCAAATTACGGTTACGCGTCTCAGCGTTTTTTGTGTGATTTCAAAACTTGAGATTTTCCTTACAATGATACAAGAATTATTCATTAAACAGTTTTACTTACTTGTTTATACCTGCCAACCCGTAAGGTAGGCCAGGAAAAAATAGACAACCCATTTTTACACATTCTATAGGGTTCATACTTTCGACTGGTATATAAATTGTTCATTATACAAATGAGTGCTAAATTAAAAAAAAAATCTATTTTTGAATAGTTAATTAAAAATATCCTGGCCAGCATTTTCTCAGCCAACCCACTCGCGAAATATTTACTAAAATGTTAAATTTCATACAAAATATATTTCATCCATTAATCAGATGGGCGAAGGTCGTGCCTTATTCGGATCTTCTACTATATTTACGATCCAATTTGGCTCAAGTTCTTGGCATATGTTGAAAATTTCATAGAAAATATATTTTCTAGATATTTACTGAGTATATATCAATTTATACCGCCATCAACGCGAATTCACTGGACACATTTAAAAACTTTTCAAATCTAACAAAATTTCGCACACTCGAAATCTCATACAACGCTGCTTGCAAACAATGAACAACGCGTGATATTTCGTGGGAATTTAATTTGAAAGCAGAGTATTTGCATTCACTTCGCGCAAGTGCAGAAACCAAAGGTAATAGCAACGGAATGAAAATACCGAAAAGAAGTAGCGAAAGGATTGCCACGAAAATTTTACAAACTCCAGAGTGAGAGGTGAGTGAAATAAACCGCGGATTTTGAATGGCAGCAGCTAACAGAACTAGTGTTGTAGAGTAAGAATATAAAAAAATTTATATGTTTGGATGTGTGTAGGTATGTAAATATGTATTGCTTATGTGTCGCCAGCGAATATCAATTTTTCCCCACATACTCATAGTAGCAGCTTGAGTTATTGCTGTTGACATACTTGTAGCTGTTAACTTCGTTTGTTTTTCGTTGTTTTTGCTGTAGTTGTTGTCTGTAGCGTCATGTGCAACATGACGTTGACAAACTTGTACATGACAAACGGACAAATACATGCATACCAATAGATGTATGGTGACATATATATATATGTATATACAGAGTGTCCCAGAAGTCGACGTCAAGCCGGAAATGGGTGACAGGCCAGGTCAAAATAGTTATCAGAAAAATATAAATAAATGTCTCTTCTATTTTTAAAATTATAGCGCTCAAAAAAAAAAAAGAAATCTACACCCTGTGATGGTCTTTTACCTCCCATTACTACAAATTTCTACTTTTTGTCAATTTTATTTTTATTATAAAATTCTGAGTAAGGTTTCTGTAAATTGCCGTCCAAAATTTATAGCCAACTGCTCTAGCTTGGATGAAAATTACACTTTTTGCCCAAAACAAATTTTAAATTTATTGCTTCGCGCAATTTTAACTAACTGTACTGTACTAAAACAAATGTACTACACTAGTTTGGCAAGTAACTTTGCAAGTTGGCGCATTTAATAAGGGTTCTAAAATGATGTATCCCTTGCCAGATTGTTTCTTTAATTATGGACAATTTTGATTTTTGCAAAGAAACTAAGTTTAAAATTTTTTTTTCTTACTTAGGTACTTAAAACGATTGCAGTGTACCCAAGACTTTTCTTGAAGCCGTAACTTTGAAGGTAGTTCTAGTTTGAGTGAGACGGAGATAGTGATTTTACGAAGTGTGAGTGAAACAGAGAGTGACGTCAATTTGTCCTGGCCTGTCACACGTTTCCGGCTTCACGTCGACTTCTGGGACACCCTGTATGTACATGCAAACATACAGATGTATATTACACAAGCACAACATATGAATGAATGAGTAAACGTGGGTCACATATGTGCTAACATATGCAAGGACATGGCGCTAGATGAAGGATTATTTTATTGTATGAGCGAGACATGCATTTATTTGCGTATGTTTGAATGTATGTGTATATTCAATTACTAAGCATTTGAAGCGAAACAGTATAACCAACTATCAAGATTTGATAAATCGCTAGATCAACAAAAAGAAATGCAGATATGTAGGAGGACAGTCATTTAACGAATATTTGGTTTCACAAAATTACAAATACAGTTGGAGTGAGTCGCGAATTTGGTAAGGGTAAACGCATAAAAAATGCGAAGACAGTTTAATTAATTGCGTGACGGGGGGTAGAGCGACAAATGCTTCAAATGCGGTTATTCATATTTGAAAAAATTTTGGTATAGTTACACCTTAGTTCTGAAACTTTATATCAAAATTGAATGTGTAAAAGATAACTTTTTTTAATCAAGGCTAACGATGATTCTAACGTCTAAGCATAAGTTTCTAATAGATTATATGACTTGTAACGCCTATTGGATGTAATACATCGTGCGACAAAAAAATTTAAAACAAATATAGTAAAACTGCGTTCTTAGTTTTTCTCTCTGACGACGGGATTTTTTTTCAAAAGGACTTTGAAATTTCAAACATATGATTAAATCAAGAAATTATTTAAAAATTCAGTGCAATCTAGAATAACAGTATAGATACCAAATGAAAGGGCAAATTCTGCAGAACTAAAAAACTTAAGTTTTTTGGTTCACAAGGACGAATAGGTAAAGAAAAAATAAAGTTAAAAAAGGTAAATTTATCTAACAGACACTGTAAGTAAAAGTTTTGTAGGAATTTTTTCGCAACTTTTCGAAATCCTTCGCTTTTTCAGGACTACTCCGGATACTTTTTGTTTAATTCTCCGAAGCTTTTCGAAATTCCCTGGAATTTTCTGGATGTTTTTCAAAATTTTACTCTTTGTTATTTTTTGCGTACTTTTATGAAATATTTCGGCTTCTTCTGTGATATGTACTTTTTGATTTCTCTTTCGTTTTTTTCGGCATTATATCGGACCCTTTTCGGTATTTTTCGTAACTTTTCAAGATTCTTCGTGCTTTAAGGGACTTTACTGGATTTTTCGGGAACTTTTAGAATTTTTTTAGACTTTTTTGGTTATTTCGTGTTTGATTTTTGGGAAAATTTAGGTGTTTTTGAATTTTTTCGGATTTTTTCCAGCACGGCTTGGTTAGCATAATTTTTAAAATTTTTTGCATTTCTCAAGTGTTTTCGATATTTTTCCGAATACCTATTGTTTTCTTTTCCGGTAAACGACTTTCGGTATTTTCGTAACTTTTCAAGAGTTTTCGTATTTAGATGTACTTTTCTGGATTTTTCGGGAACTTTTGCAATTTTTTTGAGACTTTTCGAATCATTCCGTATTTAATTTTTAGGGCCTTTTCTGAATTATTTGGAAACTCTCGGGGTTTTTCTGCCTTTTCGGGATGTTTTAGACAAGGCTTGGGTATGCATAATTTTCTAAAATTTTTACTTTTCCAAATAACTGTAGTTTTTTTTCGGTATACGATTTTCGGTATTTTTCCTAACACTTCAAGATTCTTCATCTTTTAGGGGCCTTTCTGTATTTTTCGGGAATTTATGGTCTTTTTTGAGACATTTTGAGGGACTTTTCTGAATTTTTTGGAAACTTTCGAGTTTTTTCTACCTTCTCGGGAGTTTTTCGATTTGTTTTGAGTACGTATCCAAGATTTTTTTTTTGGTTTCGGTATTTTGTGTAATTTTCTAGTTTTAATCTCTGTGGTTTTATGGAAGATTTTAAGGATTTTTCCGGACTTCCCTGAGTTCTTTCGAGACTTTCCTCGATACTTCTTGTTTAATTTTTCAGGATGTTTTCGAACTTTTTTTGTGATTTTTAGGCACTTTTCGTGATTCTTCGTGTGTTATTTTTCAGATACTGCTTGATTTAATTTACCATATTTTTATATTTGTTGGGAACTTTCGAAACTTGCGTGGTTTTTTCTAAGATGTTTTGGAGATTTTTTTGTAACCTTTCATGATTCTTTGCTACTTATTTGTGATATTATGGATTTTTTGTTGGACTTTCCGAAACCTTTTATTTTATGGGATTTTTCAGGATTTTCTCGGAACCTTTTGCATATGTAAGACTATTGAAATCCTCTGCAAAACCTATATATACATCAAGCCTAGCGGCGCAATCACCTTCTTATATCCGGATTATAAATAAATTTATGGATGGAGATAAAAAAAAAAATTGTGACACATCCTTATGTACATACATGTATCCAATTTAGAT
>JAPVRG010234857.1:0-16033 GCA_029783565.1 Rhagoletis cerasi | reverse complement strand
ATCGACGTACACCTTTTCTTTCAAATAACCCCAAAGAAAGTAGTCCAACGGTGTAAAATCACATGATCTTGGTGGCCAATTGACATCGCCACCACGTGAGATAACACGGCCATCGAATTTGTCGCGCAAAAGAGCCATTGTTTCGTTGGCAGCGTGGCAAGTGGCACCATCCTGACCGGCCTCATTTTGGAAAAAATACGGCCCGATGATGCCGCCAGCCCATAAACCGCACCAAACAGTCACTCTTTGTGGGTGCATTGGTTTTTCGACAAGCACTCTTGGATTATCATTCGCCCAAATGCGACAATTCTGCTTATTGACGAATCCACTGAGGTGAAAATGTACCTCATCACTGAAGATGATTTGAACGCCCATTTTCATAATAAGCCTGAATAACTTTAACACGTTGCTCGATTGTGTATCTTTCCATGTTCAAATTGACTTAGTCTGAAATTGAGAAATGTCAAATGAAATGCAGAAAAAAACTTGACGTTTAGGTGTGGTTCACATTCAACATCGGCCCTTAAAATTTAACCACCCTTTATTAACGTGTGTGCAATTATTGATTTTGTAGTAACTAATGAGTTTTATCATAAATTTAATTTAAATAAATCAAAAAAGAAGTTACTACATACGCGTAGGTTATTCAAACTCTAATTTTTTAGACTCAGTAGTCCATTGAGATACTCTCGAAGTGAAAATACTTGCCTTTTTTTAATTTAACCAAGAGGTTGGGAATATTGTTTACAGATCAGTTAAACTTTGTATAAAATATGGGTTTGAATCAATATACTCTACTTTTTTCACATCTCTGCAGTAGCAGTAGTGGCTTCCGTATCTGGTTGGTTGGAGATGCGCTCTTCCAACCGACAGAACGTAGGTTCGATTTCTGGCCCGAGCAACATCTATAAAAAACTTATGAATAGTTTTTTTCCTATCAACGGTCGCCCTTCGGCAGGAAATGGCAAATTTCCGTGGGTTTTGTGCTATACTCGATGCAAAGCCCCAAACCACCTTAACAAAATATTTCTGAATAAAAATGTGCTGATTGCATTCAACTCGTAATTAAATAGGTAGTTGAATGAGAAATAAAAGTAAGTGAATGAAAGTGAAAGAAACATTAATTGGTAGATAATGAACAGAACAACGGCAAAAAGTAAATCAAATGGAAAGGAATTTGTTCGCGTAAAAAGTTCACTGCAAAACTTTTAATGGTAATATGCTCCGACGACACTCGAAAACACAAAAGAGAAAGACGAAAAAAACTAAATTAAAATCCAAGCAAATAAAGCATAAAAGCAGCAACAAAACTAAAACAAAATAAAAACAGCAGGAACTGCAGGTCAAAACCAGCAAAACTCTGAGCCACAGAAAAACGCGCAGACTTAATATGCTCACAAGCAAAGTGTGCAAAACTATTCAGCTGCTTAAGGTGTGCTGCATAAATGCAACTACTACTGGTGTGCACAACTGGCTAACAGCAACAACGAAAACTGCGAAAATATAAAAAACAAAACACACAAAAAATTTTTAGTGTAGAAGTTTCGAAAAAGAATTTTCATAAATTCTGAAGAGCCAACACAATTACAGAAAAGTTCGAATACAACATGGCAACGGTGAATTGGGAAATGGAATAATGAAATGCAAAACAAAAATACGAACAAAAAACATTCATACGCACCATAAACGCAGAGGAATTTGCAACTTGAAGCTATTGCGAAAAAACTGGCAACTCCAATTGAAAGCTAACAACTGGGGCGATGGTGGCTTAGTGGAGCAAGCAAAAGCGGAAACATTTCTAGAGTTGCATGAAAAACATGTACCCGAGGCAACAGACAGCTGGCAAGCATGCGATTTAGGCCAAAACTTTTTCAACATCTTATTTGAAGCAACACCACTTTCACTTCACTCAACTCAACTCAACTCGGTTGAGCTCTTTGCAAAAGATGCTTGTCTTGGTAAAAACTTTGCTAAAACTTGCTGCCGGCTAAGAAGCAGTGCATAGTTTTCTCGCTATTTTTTTTGTTTTTTATTTCTTGGTTAAAAAGTTTATATTGCGTTGCTGAGTGATATTGTAAGTGTCAGGTAGATGAAGTGAAGATATGCAATGATACAAATATCTACTTGTTTATGTAATGAAAATACTGATGGTGTAATACTCCACAAAAGTTTCCACTCGAAATAGAAAGCAAGATTGCTCAGGTATTTAGTGTAATTAATTAGTAGGAAACCAACTACGTGGAAAAATTAATTTGTATTGCTTACTGGAATAAAAAGTATGTATGCAAGCGGATTCAGTTTCTTTAAGAGTGGATGTTTTGCTTCGGCTAGTTACTTTACTCGTAATTAATGTATTTAAAGTAAGTATCCAGAGCCTTAAGTATAAAACTAAGCATGACTTGCGTTTGGTATTTGCAAAGATACAGGCCTTTAGTTTCATTGAAGTGGTGAACTAAAATTTGGGCAGTCGACCTCAGTCCGCTGGTTTAATGGCATACCAATTACGGCTCCGTGGCAAGAGTGACGTATGTTATTCACTTAGCTGTCAGTGGATGTAAGTTAAACTGCTGAAAGCGCCCCATATTGGCTTTAGCTTCCCGCACCCATACTAAGCGTGGAATTTGCTGCGTCATCCGAAACAATTCTTCTTCATCTTCTTTTATCGACGCAAAGGTAACCGAGCCCAGCGAGGATGCCTATGAGACATATCTACAAACCATGTCCTCCATCTGTTTAACCCTCTCGATTTCATAGTCTACTTAAAGGGCTTCACCGAAAATTGTGACCTCGCTCTTGATGTGGAAGGAATATTCTCGAAGTTAACGCCATTATCTTTCACTCGGGGTTAGAACTCACCCAAACTTGCACTGATTTTTCTTTAAATGTATGTAAACCCCTTATCATTCCTCCTAGCAAGTCCGATGTTGGTATCTGCAGGATGGCTGGCGCGACATCTGTGAAAGAAGGTCCTTGGTCTTATAGTATTTTCAGCTAGTTTAGTGCTAACTCATTTTATTGTACTCGACGTCGCCCGTGTCTCCCCAGACACCGAAAGATGATAATCTCAACATGTTTGATTATCCTCGGCGTCAATCTAGTCGTGGCCATAGGTTTAAGCTAGGATTTTATAAGAAAGCGGTGCCGCAATATGACGCTCGACATATAGCGGTGGATGACGTCACTGAAAAGTTGTTTGTGCAAACCCATTGTGTTGGATTCCTACAGAGCGTCGATCGTAATCGGAACAGCACAGTATAAGTTACTCAAATAAACGTATGAAGGTCAAGTGCAATGTCTAGCAAGAAGAAACTCGAACGAAGAAGGGAGGGAGAACACGACGACTCGCGTCCGCAGAATGTCAGGTGAAACACAAATTATAACTCAGGGTTTCCTTATGACGATTTCTAACAGATGTGTGATTAGTTCTTTGTACCTACGTATATACCTCGATCTCAGTAGTACTTATCGAGGAAATACAGTTTTTAGAGATATCCTGTCTCCAGCGACATCTATTCCACCAATTTTAGGAATAAGTATTTCTATTCATGTATGAGGCTAATATAACTTTGAATTTGATTGGAATCGGACTGTATTTCAATTTTCCCTCAGGGGGATCCCACATCGAGAAATCACGATCGTGACAACCCCGAGGACCTTAGTTAGCGGTCTCCAGTCCGGAGTGGTGGAGTGCTAAACTGGCAGCAGTTTCGGCTTCGAGGTCTGACCAGAGACTGAATTCTGGTACCACGGGGAACAGGGCCCCCAGAGTATCCTATAGGTATGTCCCTTCGGGGAATATCGTGATGGCTGTGGTTTAATACCCAAATGCGGGTAGAACCAAAGTGGTTCGATGCGGTGTTCCATTCCAAACGGGTGCCACACCTATAGCACGGCAGTGTCTTTAGGTAGGCTTCGAGCCTTACCAAGGTGGTGATTGTGTGCACCCACACCGCCAATTGGTACCGACGGAATGGTTGCATCACTGGGCGGTGATCAACGCATTGATTTGATCCGTTGTGCTTTTGAGCGCGTGGGGTTAGGCCTTCACCAGCAGGTACCCACGTAAAACAATGACACATCGGTATTTAAATTTAAGTACAGGGGTAAAATGGACGATGGCAATGCGTCGATCGTTACCAGCCCAGAATAGTATGGTAACTCAACTAAGAGTAGCTTCGGCCACGAGGTCTGACCGGAGACTAAAATCGGATACCACGGGTAGCAGGAGCCCTTGGAGCGTACTCCAACTTGCTGGTGTGGCACGTCCCTTCGGAGATCATCGTGGTGGTTGTGGTTTAACAACCAATTGTGGGTAGAGTCGGCATTTGTTAGCTCAATGTAGAGTTTCAGCCAAGGTGGTTAGTGTGTCCATTCCGCATTGCCAATTGGTACCGATATGCTTGCATTTCCCGCGCTGATCAACGCATTGTTTGATCCGCTGTGTTTTTGAGCACCGAGGGGTTAAGCCGCCATCGGCAGGTTAGGTTAGGTTAAGTGACAGCCCCGTGCAACAGGAGCTCACTTAGACAATTTGAGATTGTCCTTTGTAATACCGCAATTCTGAATGGCACCCTATACTTTATCGTTAAAACGCCTTGAGCCGATTATGTATTCACGAATTCGGCTAATCTCAATGCCCCAGATCTCCTCGGGACTATTTAGGATGTGAGAGCCAAAGTATTTCAACCTTAGTCTCGCAAACGCTGGGCACCTAAGAAGGCCGCGTTGAGGTGATTCCACCTCGTCATCCTCCAGACAACTGCGGCAAATGGAGTCCGGTAGTATGTTCAGCCTTACTGCGTGAATACCGATTGGACAGTGACCCATTAAAACCCCCAACAGAAGTGAGAGCTGTGGCTTTGTGAGTGTGAGGAGTGCCTTCAACCGCCCCCGGTACACCCTCAGCCAGAAGGACATGCGTGATCGCATGTCGTGGTTTTCGCCCAGCACTCGTTAAGCTGACATGAGGCCCATCTATCCAAGAGTGTACCACCAGCGATCAATGGCACCCCAGCCGCTCTTTATCCGGCGTTAGCGTTTCACGAGTACCTTCCCTGGCCAATTCATCAGCCACACAGTTCCCCTCAATGTCGCTATGACTCGGAACCCAAAATAAGCCGGTTATAGCACGCCGGAGCAGTGAATCTACCGCCTCCTTGATAGCGGCCTCTTCTTCCTGGAATACACTGCAGAATTCCGGGAGCCCGAACTCAGTGCTGATGGTAAGCTCTCGACATAAGACCCCACCACCAAACCTGCCTTCCAGTTTCTATCCATCCGGAAGAAGTTTACCGCACCGCCCTCCAGAACTTCCACCCGTTCCACTCCTCCCTTGAGGGAGAGTGGGCAGAGATGAAGCTCCTAGGAGCATTTCGGTGTCGCAGTAATCCGTTCGATAGCCGCTTGGCTATCAGAGTATACGTTCACTTCCCTGACTGCTATAGCACTCCGGAGCAGTGAATCCACCGCCTCCTTGATAGCGACTACTTCTACCTGGAACACACTGCATAAGTCCGGGAGCTTGAACTTAGTGCTGATGGTAAGCTCTCGACAGAAGACCCCACCACCAACCCTGCCTTCCATTTTCTATCCATCCGTGAAGAAGTTTACCGCACCGCCCTCTAGAAGTTCCACCGGTCCCACTCCTCCCTTGAGGGAAAGTGGGTAGAAATGAAGCTCCTAGGAGCCATTTCGGTGTCGCAGTAATCCGTTCGATCAGGGATGAGATCGAAGCCCTCTATAACTGCAGAGTTTCCAGTCCCTAAGTCGGTCAACCAATTGGTTTCCCTGAGTCTAACGTCGACAGGCAAAACGTTCAGCATTACGTACAGTGATAATGTGGGGGCGGTCCGCAGTGCCCCACTAACACCTGGCAGGTACCCACGTAAAGTGCATCCGACGCGTTTTTCTATTCATGTGGGTAATACAAGGTAAATGCAGCTTTTATAGGTATCTGGACTTTAGCACCACCTGGCGAGCAAATATTCGTAAAATCTCTATTTACTTTCCGGTTTTGATGAAGTTTAAATTGTATAGTGCAGGAAAAGTAGTAAGCTACGAAGACGGAGTCGCGAGTATCAGCTAGTTATTTATAAGAAATATTTTTAACAGACCCATTCAGTGCATACTAGTTCATATATATTTTTATTACCTGCTAACGAAATCTACTTTAAAAGAGATGCCGTTGGCGATTGAGTAGCGCTCGCCCCTCGGCAAGCAATTACAAAACTCTGAGTGTGTCTTTGTCATGAAAAACCTTCTAAGCGTAAAACTGTAGATCACACCCTTTTGTGTGACAACATCAATACGCATGCCACAAATCGGAAGTGAACCTCAGTCAAGCTTTTTTAGCTAATGTGTAAGCGCCAAGTATTTATTTATTTATTTATTTACTTTAAGTGATTACTTAACCTCCAAATAGGTCTATGCAAATATTTATTTCTTATTAACATGAAATACTCGTAATTTTCCCGTTTGACATTGTATTTTGCATCTCCTTTGTTTTTGCTGATTCACCAATTCCTTTTAATTTTTTTCTTTCCCCTTTTTATGCTTGCAATGTTAGCCAAACATTTTTGCTGTCTTTCATTTCACTTCAATGCATAAATTTACTATCTTTGTTTTTTGCATTTTTCGCATTCACATAAATTATCAATCTCATATTGCTTGCGGATATGTAAATACACCCAATTTTGCAATTGTCAGAAACCCTTTCACTCGATTTGTTTTGATTTGGGTTGATTCAATTTTAAATCAATAGCAATCTTAGTAACTAGCAATGATGCAGCAGTTTTCTTTTTTTTTCACTTATACTTGTATTTGTTTTAGAGATACGCAATACATAGCGGATATTGGAAGACAAGTTCACTTTAGCAAGTGACCGAAAAATTTATTCAGCAACCTCCTGCTTACTGATTCAATTATGTTTTGATTGTAGCAACAGCTGTTGGCATAGAAGTCTATAAGCGCAATTTAATCGCTTGTGGCAGGCTCGCTGATCACAGCCGTGGACATCTTCAAAACAATCGTTGGCATGGGAGTGAGTGGTGATTAAATAAGGAAAACTTAATGAAAAAATTATCTTGTAGAGACGTAATCTTATTTTTTTCACTGCGAGTAAGCGAAAAACGAGTATTTTTCCGCTCTTTCATTTTTTCTTATAATTTTTGCAGGAAATCGGTGGCATGTGCTGGACACAATGACCCTATAAGAGTTTGTTGAAGTTTAAATGGCAATAAAATATAAAGAAAATTTCTTCATAACACTTATTCGAGCATGCGATTCACTTCAGCTTATAATTCTTATCAAGAAAAAGTTATGACCCGAAAATTGTTGCTAACTGCTTGTTTACTTGAACAAATATTATAAAAGTATCAAAGAAATCACTGTAGCGCTTATAAATGCTTTAAAAATTACGCAGTTAAGCTTCAGCGGCGGCCAGGATGTTACTCATACGCCATGGCTAGTCCGCAAGGAAGTTTTACACTATAAAAATTAACAGAAATTAAGTGGATAAGGTGAGGCCTGCAATTTGTTAAACAGCATGCAACAAGGCGAAAAATGGTATGAAGTAAAAACAAAGTACAACAAATATAACAACAAAAACAATAAGCGCCTCGAACAATGCAATTATGTATATATTTGTAACCAAGATAAAATATGCAAAAAATGCGCCAAGCAACCGGAAATCAGCATGTGGTTGCATAAATGGCACACCACTCGCAAAACTGCAAGTCTCGGCAAGTGAATTTTTACAACAGCTGCCGCGTAAAAATTACAACAGGCTACTGACTACCAACCATGCCAACGAAAATTTTTGCGAACACATGCAAGCAGCGTAAGCATTCAACTGCTGCAACAATTTTTACATTGTGCCAAGCGAAAGTTATTTCTTTTTACTCTTATCAACTGCAAATAAATGCAGGCATATGTATGCGCTTATGTGCATATTTGTATTGCGGATTGCTTTTTCATATTTGCACGAGTCGACCAGCACCACCACGACCACCACCACGCATTCCAAGGAAATGCAATCAGTCATGGCGCATTGGACAATTCCTGATTCAACACATATATACAATAACGAAGTTTGCAATTTGTCCTACATAGTTGTATATGTACATAGTTGCTCCTTTTATTCATCACCTTCATCATCATTCATACAAACTTTCGTGCCTGTCGGTGTTTTACAATCGGCGCACGTTCATCACTCATTGTCCTTTATGCCGTGTTTGCCAACGCCAGCGCCCACGTCAACGCTTAATTTCCGTTTCCTTCAATTTCACGCGCCATTTTCTTCTTTTGTTTACCTTCTCTCTGCTTGAATGACCCTTTTCTTTTATGTGCATAAATAAACATACATATACAAGGATAATACATTTGTATGTATTTAGTTTTTTGTACTTTTAAAAACCCGTTTTAACCATAAAATGTAACTTTAATTTTTACAAACAAAAAATCTGTATGAGTCTGTAGTTAAACGAAGTGTTGTTCAAAGAAAGTGTATCGCTTGCTTATTTTGTATTTCATTGTGCTAAAAGTAATTGTGGTTTAATTCATTGTCAGGAGAACCCACGTTTTTTCTTGTTTTATTTTTTATTGCAGGGACAGTATGATAAATCAGTGAGAGCGAGCTCGAAAGAACAACTGTTACAATGAGGAATATCACGAAGCCGCAGAGAAGAAGGATGCCGCCTACAGGACCGCTCTGCGATCCAGCACAGTGCGATCTATGTGGTACCTTTATAGGGAGCTGAATAGAGAACCAAGAAGAGAGGCCAAAATACGTGATTGCGAAGAGCTTGAAATGCTGACCTACAGGAAAAACTTTTAAAAATTTTACCAAAGAGTAAGGTCACTTATGGAAGGTTTCAAGACCTGGGCGAACTCCTGTAAGAACAACCTTGGCGACCTAGTGACCGATGTCCAGAACGTACTTAAATTATGGAGGGAACACCTTTCCAATCTATCGAATGACAGCAGCACTGAAAGCAGTGGAGAAGACGAACCGCAGCCCCTAGTCGATGATGATGTAGTCGATGTCGTACCGCCTGACTATGACGAGGTACGAATAGCAATTACGCGGCTAAAAAACAACAAAGCTGCTGGAGCAGACGGCCTGCCAGCTGGGCTATTCAAGTACGGCCTATTCAAGTACGGCCTATTCAAGTACGGAGGCAAAGAGTTGATAAGGTGCATGAATATGGTCATGCCCGGCGATTGAAATGTAAGCGATCAGCTATCTACGCATAGGTTACAAGATCTTACCGAGCGTATTGTCTGAAAGACTGAAGCCCACCGGCAGCGAACTGATTGTTCCTTATCAGTGTGGCCTCAGAACTGCCAAATCCACTATGGACCAAATATTGGAGAAGACTCGCGAAAATAAAATCGACACACACCATCTATTTGTCGATTTCAAAACCGCTTTCGACAGCACAAAAGAAGTTGTCTCTATGCCGCGTTGTCTGAGTTTTGTATCCCCGCGAAACTAATACGGCTATGTAAAAGTATGCTGAGCAACACCACCATCTCCGTCAGATTTGGAAAGGAGTTCTCCGAGCCGTTTGATACCAAGCGAGGTTTCAGACAAGGGGACTCCCTTTCGTGTGATTTCTTTAATCTGATGCTAGAGAAAATAATTAGGCACAATACTTTACAAGAGCGTGCAATTGCTGGCGTATGCCGACGACATCGACATTATCGGTAAAAACAAGGGCTACGTCTGTACTGCCTTGTCGGAATCAGAAAGAGAAGCAAAGTGTATGGGTCTGGTGGGGAATGAGGATAAAACGAAGTATCTCCCGTCATCAGATAAACAGACAGAGCATAAGCGCCTCGGCACCCATGTCACTGTTGACAGTTGCAAGTTTGAAAAAGATGACGATTTCGTTTATTTACCAACCAGTATTAACACCAATAATAGTGTCAGACTTGAAATCCAAAGGAGAATTACTCTTGCCAGCAAGTGCTACTTTGGACTGAGTAGGCAATTGAGAAGTAAAGTCCTCTCTCGTCGTACAAAAATCACACTCTATAAGTCACTCATCTTGCTTGTGCTGGTGTATGACCCAGAAGCATGGACAATGAAAACATCTGATGAAACGGCTCTTGGAGTTTTCGAAAGAAATATTTCTGCGTTGACGATTGAAAATACCGCGGACGATGTAGTGATGAGTTGTATGCGCTTTATAATATATATAGCACATATATACATAATGCGGCAAATTAAAATACAGCGTCTACGCTGGCTTGGTCAAATTATTACGAATTTACAGAAACGCTCCAACTCTGAAAGTATTAAACGCGGGTCGCGATGTTTGTAACAGAGGAAGAGGAAGACCTCTTCTGCGTTAGGAAGGCTAGGTGGAGAAGTACTTGGCTTCACTTGGCATTTCCAACTGGCGTCAGTTGGCACAGAAGAGAAACGACTTTCGTGCTTTGATGGACTCGGCCAAAATCGCTAAGGTGGTTACAAAGCCAATCAAGAAGAAAAAAAAACTTAAACGAAACACATATTTTTTTTTTTTGATTTAGAGGTGGCACATATGTAGTACTGAAAGCCGAAAAGTATGAGTCTTGCCTTTCGGTTCTCCGCACTAATATTTAACCCACACCTGCTCCATTTCTCTCCTTCATTGCAACTACCTCTAGGTTTTACTTCGCGGAGAGGAAGCGTCCCATTGCCTTTCTGTCCTGCTAGACACGCTTGCCATATTACAAACAACGGGGCAGCTTTATATTGACTCAAACACGATATCCACAAGTTTTTTTAACCTCAAGTGACCGCCGCGTTTTTATACTCAAGGGGCCAGCCTTTCTAGTGACCAACTGCCGACAAAAGAAATAATAAACATATTTAGCGTTTTAGAACTTATTGTCTTATATAGAAAACTTATAAGGCTATAGGGTGACGTTGAGCAAAACTTATAGCTCTGTCCAAATTGGGGAGGACCTCTCCACGCCTCTTTCCTGCAACTTCTTCAATCTGCAGACGATACTGACATCGTCGACCTAGACACGAGCATCAAGAGTGCAGCATCTTCGCGTATAGAATATAATAAAATATATGAATAGAAAAAATATAACACGACATACTTATCCATGTCCTTTGCGAACAAAAAGTACGTACTACAAGTCTCTCAACATGCCTGTTCTTTAATATAGCGCAGAAACGTAGACGATGTCGAACAGTTATGAGCTGCCTTTAAGGCAGGGATGCCCATGAAAAACTTGCTCGTAGGCTGCAATTGTTAAATGGTAAAAACATAAAAATTCAAATATGGAAGGTGTTTTTTTAGAGAAATTCTGAGAATATTTCCTCGACAGTCCCAAAAACAAAAATACTTACATTACATTTGACAAACTTATATTTAATAACCACCAAAACAATTTTAAAAAGGCAATAGCATCCAATGAAAATTGAAGTGTCATGTGCGACAAAATTTCAGGAAATCAACGCAGAGTTGGCTGCAGTGAACTGAAATTCGTCTGAGATTTTCAAAAAGTGAGTTAGCGAAAATATAAGAAATCATAGCAAACTGCATACAATAACTGCAAATGCATAACCAGTTCTTCACCAGCTCTTCCGCGAGCTAAATTTTTTGTTTGCTTTAGGAGCTTTCGATAGAACTGTTCTACGCAAAATCAATGGCGTTATTCATGTATGCGATGTGTACAGAAGAGATGGAATGACGAACGGTATGAACTTTATAATGACACAGATATATCGCACACCATCTTCTAAAGAGGAACAACTCAAAATTTATCACAGACCTTTTATTTACATGTGCCTAGAAATAGTTTGAAGCGTTTTTTTTTTTTGCAAACGGGTAATTTTGAATTAAGCCTCTTTTGAAGAGGGTGTGCGATATGTAGCTAAGCGTATAAATGTATAATAATTGCGGTGCTTTAGCAGATGTATGACAGATCCTTCAACTCGGCTCCCATAGCGGGCAATGACAGCAAGGCCACCCACGAACACAGTGGAAGAACTAAATGCAAAAGGGCTCTTCAACATTTGGTATAAGAAACTGGGGTAGCTTTGCATAGTAGAGAGGTAATTGGCGAAGTTTTCAGTTCCCGCCCAGACCGATGAACTGTTGTAGTGCTCATTTGAAAGCAAAGCAAAGCAACAGCAAGCAGAATTTCGACTGTTGCTGTGCTGTGAAGATCTTCGCAGTATTCTGAACAGTTCTCAACGACTGCCATTTTTTTTTTACGAGGAGGAAGCATCGAAAGCCTATACCCGTCAGTGTGGGACTTTAACCCGAACTAAACCTCCTGCTGTCCAAGTACCGATCCCCCCGGTACCACCGTCAAGTATTTCGTCGGGAGGGGGTTTGAGCACTAGGCTCGCATGTTCGTTCCAGTCGGATGTATTCAGTCCTGGTCTACGCCTGTTACGTTTTGCCACGTCTTGTTTAAAATGAAATGAAAGTATTTTTCACACTATTTATTTATATCTTAGTTACAGAACGACTTACCAGTTTGCTCCTATGAATAGTTAGAACAAACTAACTGAAAAACTGTTAGGCATGTCTTCTAGCTGCCTTTATTACCTGGTCTTACAATAGAGCAGAGCGCCTTTGCGGTTGGAACGGCCTAGGTTCCTATCCGCGCCTAGGCTTCTTGTGCACGAATTTCGTAACCTCACTTCTCTGGCGGCTGGAACGGCCTAGGTTCCAGTCTATTATTATTTCTATTATTTTTCACATCAAATTTGCTATGTCTTTATTATCACGGTCAATTATCGCAACTTACTAACCAACTACGTTCGTAAAGCAACAGCAGTAATGATATAAACTGTGCTGTGCTGTTACATAGCTTTGGCAGTTAAAGCGACAGCACATAAAAAGAGAATGGAGACTGCGCTGTGGCTGAACTGTTTGAAATTTCGCAGCCAAAGCAACAGAACAGCAAACTGAAACCCACATTTCAGCTGTGCTGCGATTTAGCTTTGGATATGTGCACAAAAGTTTCAAAAGGAAAGATTTGCTTTCGCAGCACAGCAACAGCGGGTTTTTTAGTGCTGTTGCTGTTATGCTGACAGTTTTTCAAACACTGCCTATATCTTTAAGCTTCTTCTTTGTTTTTCTAACCAATACTATATACATATTTAATATCGGATATCATATACGAGTACGCTCATTATAAAAGCTGCAGGCTGATCCGCAATTTAAAGCGTCATTATTGGAGAAATCGCAATATTTTAAATGAGTGCACATATTTTAAAATAATGAAAATATTTTCTTTCATTTCAGGCAGTGCATTATTATTAATTGCATCAAATGCAGACACCTGTTCAGCTAAAAAACCAATTTTGTTTTATTTTTGTTTCTTTTAAATCCATTGTTTACCCAAAATTAATATTTATGCTATATTTATAATAAATTTTAGCTCGGTTTGCGCTCAGACGACGTTCAAGGCCTCTAATAGTAGCGCATACGTGCTGCTAAATGTTACACACATACATATGTACGTACATGTATATGTATGCAAGCACTTAGCTCGCGAGTGTTATCGCTCATGGCCATTTGCACATTTAATTGGGTCAACAAAGATTTATTTATATTAAAATATATTGAAGATTAAATGCAGCAAATTTATGGTAATTATAAACGATACATCTTTGTGAAATTGACGAGAACATGTAAACATCAAAAGCGAGCGTGGGAAGTGCCAAAAAGTGAATGCTCACACGTGCGAGCAAGAGGAATGGTGATTATGGATGTCAAACACGTCTTAGGCAGATTTGATTCATAAACGGAAAAGCTTGCATGCCTTATATCAAAAGCAGAAAGGTTTGTATTTATAATTTTCGGGACATTATTCTTTGAGAACTTAAAATTTACAAAGTCAGCTAACCCTTATTTATAAGTTTCCACTCCTGCCTTTTGCAATCTTCAACCCTTTTCCTATTCCACATATTTATGTACTTGCACAGAAACTCAACCGAAAACTCATGCAAGCCAGTTATTTTGTAATTTTATGCCCAGCTTCCGTTCATTGCTCTCTACTAGGGATGTCAATCCCGAGATCTCGGGATCCCGGTCTTTTTTGTGCCCAGCTTCTGTCCATTGCTCTCCACTAGGGATGTCAATCCCGAGATCTCGGGATCCCGGTCTTTTGGCAGTCCCGATAATCGCGGAATATTTAGCAAATAATCTCGGGATTTTCGGTAATTGTAATTTCTCACGCATCATATGAAATGGAGTATAATAAGGCTAAGTAAGACTAAATATTTCTGAATAATATTTTAATATTTTTTTTAATGTGTTAACTTGAGTTTTATTAGCAACTAGCTACAAATTGTATTAGTCGAATACACATCCCTACTCTCTACTCTCTTATTCCCTCTGACTTTCGTTTTGCACCAATTTAGGTCCGGCGGTACGTATGAGTAATGCAATCACCAGCGGAGTTCATGGCATAATAACCATCAATGAGTGCATATGTATGTATGTGCATGTGTGTGGGTTTTTGTTCATATTTGTTCATTTGCCTTTATGTTGTGATACAAATTCATGTTTGTAATGTAATTAGACGTAATTAATATTACATTAATAATGTAGGAACAACAGTAGCAGCAGCAGCAGCTTTTGGATGCGAGTTCAACGGCACTGAGGTGCTGTGCTGGAAGAAGAAGGTATGTACGGCCGCTGCTAAATTTAATGAAATATTTGGGAGGCATGAGGGGTAATAAACTTTCATATTTGTTAACGAAATGGAATTTAATAAGAAATGGCGTTATGTTTTTTTTTTTGCTATTAGAGATTTCACTTTGTACATCTTGTACTAAATCAACTATTTTGATGGAAGAAGACTAAGTTTGATCTTTATATATCAGAAGAATATTAAGAGCCATTATTTAATAAATATACTTTAATATATACGAAAACCCATATTCGTGGTGGACCTTTTTGCCATTTAAATCTTCACTTGCGAATGTTTTGTCGAAGAACTAATAGTGTTAGAATGCGTGACAATCGGGTAGCATTAAGAGGTTTAGACTTTGTTCTAGGTTATGTGAGGTTTGTTGGCAATGAACTCTTTAAACTGTCTCAAGAAGTGGAGCATAATGTGCTTGATCAGTTCTGCTGTCCATTGCAGGGATACCCAGTAGAACTTTTAAGAGGGACGAAGGATCTAGCGATTATCTACCAATGGCGTTTGTCAAAAGAAAAAAACACAATTAGAGAAATTTAAGCCATACATAAAGCCTTTTCATCTTTATGCGACACCATTTCACGTTTTCCCGACACATAATTTGTGCGTAATTTGTGTTTATCGAGGGAGGCTTTGCATTTCAATATTGCCTCTAGAATTTTTTAGATTTTTACCATCCCATATTTATTGCCATATTTAGCTCAAGAAAATTGCATCAATATTGTTTGAGGAGCTCTTCTACCATATAATAACTAATAAATAAATGGGTTTGAAATTTACTTTTATAGTTAAAGTGAAAATCATTTCATTAGCAATAAAACAAGACAAGAAATTGAAAATTATTTCATTAGTAATAAAACAAGACAAGAGTTACATTTATACGCATTAAATAATACTTAAATATATACATATCTGATAAAGTAACTTAAAATATGTCGAAAAAAGCGCGATGAAAAAACTTAAAAAGTAAACAAATGTATTTCGTTTTTGAAAGAAGTTAATATATTTTTTAATCTCGTACAATTTCAGTGGAAAGCTACTAAAACATTTTACCAAACGGAGCAGTCTTCTAACGGGACAAAATCGGTGTAATATGGTTTGAACATGAAATGATTAAGTCAGAACTTAATTTTATTTTTTATATGCATACTTGAAATGGATGGTCGTTTACTCATTTTATTTTAATACTATTTGATACAACACGAATATTTATATATATTTCAGTCATTTGAAGAGTTGAACATTGAACACAAAAAACCCAGCTAATTTCTACTACAAAATTGTTGTATGTGCAAAGCGCTTTTCAATGTTGCTTTTTTGGTATAAAACGGGATTTTTCTGTCTCCATTTTATATACTTCGTAAGA
>JAPVRG010234845.1:0-11253 GCA_029783565.1 Rhagoletis cerasi | reverse complement strand
CAAGTGTGAATATTTGTTGATAGATATGTGCATGCACTCACATTAAAGTGAGCGTTGTGCTTTTTGTGCATTACACACACTCAAATTACACACTTCCATTATCAAGTCATTGTTGTCATGAACGCCATTGAATGGACACATTGATACGTTAAGTGCAGTTGAGTTTTGCTCTGCAAATGCATTTGAATGCGCTCGAATAATGCTAAGGGCAAGTGAAATGGAGTGTTGAGGAGTTAGTGTTTTATTAACAAAAATATAGCATTTAACTAAGAGTAAAGATACAATTAAATTAAATTATATTAAATTAAATTAAAATAAAATAAATTAAAGTCGTGCGAAAACATGAAGAAATTTGATGAAACTCTGAAAGTAAAAATAACTAACCACCAAGCAACTCGCATTGTAAAAAAAACATAATTGCTTAGCACCGAAAAAATATCTCCATATTTTCGACGAGAACTAGATTTGTTAACCCTCAAGTATTTCGGATCACTAAATCCGAATTAAGAAATGAAATACTGACTCGCTTTTTTTAGATTCAAAAAATTCGCCCAAGTCTTATAATGTAAGACTGTGGTACAAGGATGGAAAAGTAAACTTTCAAAAAATTTGCTTATCAAGCAGACTAAAGTACCATAAAACTAATATTTTCGCACATTGATTGTATTTCTCTACTCAAACTGACTATATAAATATGTCTATGAGCCGATTACTATTATTTATTTGGCAAGTCCCAAGAAAGCCCGGGTTCATTTATTATCTGAGCGTGTGTATTCTACCCAAATTTATAAATAGTGGATAACATATGGGCGTTCTAAAATGGTAGATACCCTGCAGGAAGTGACGTTAGCTTTAATCAAACTTTAATGTGTTTACGCGAACAGTAGTGCTGTATATTTTCTGTATATTTGGTTCCGTTTGTGGGGCGATGACCGAAAAAATCAGACTTGGATATCCCTGCATTAGGTGTCAACTAACTTGTAGCTAACTACTTTTGGACATACATATTAGTAAATAAAAATTAGCGCTATTTTTCAGTTTTTTACATGTTTATTTAATTGCTTTATGTAATATTTAACATTATACACATTTGTTTATTTACTTACATATTCTGCTGTAAGTGGTTCTATATTCAAATTACGTCAGACATATAACATCAAAATATTGATATGAAATTTCGATCTTCATTTTATCTCTCTTTAATTCGAAAAAGCATCTGTCAAATGTGAAAAAAGTGTATTTAAAGTAATTATTGCCTTAGGATACTTAAATAGAAACTTGTTTACAGAAAATGAGCTCTCGACTAAGTCTGAATGACTCCTGCATGACTTAAAAACTCACTTTGCGTTGATTTTGTCATAGCTAATTAAAATTGAGGCATTTATCGAAATTCCGAAAAAAAGCATTCTCAGGGAAAATTTTTTCATGGTCATATTAAGCTTGCAATTTTTTGCCTGAGTGTTGTTAGATTAGTTTGAAATCCATATCGGAGCAAAATATGTAATTTGAGTAAAATTTCACGAGGAGTAATTTTGTAGAATATTTTAACCCATTAGCTCTCTCACGAAAGGGTCGCTTTGACCCCTTTTTTGGAAAGCCTGAAAATTGGCATTTGGGAGGTCGCTAGAGGGTTAAAATGTTCTAGAAAATTATTCTCCGGAAAATTTCACTAGGGTTATTCTCAGACAAAATCTTTATACAAAAAACGTAAAAGTCCATAAAAATAAAAAACAAATATGTCCCCTTAAAATTTGCCACACCTTTTATATGCTTTCTTTTCTAGCTCTCTTCGACTGTGATGGTTCGGGGCTTGGGTCATCAGTATCGCAATCATCGCTATTATCAGAATCTGAGTCACACATGATGTCCACATGTAACTCCACTGCAGGCGCTAGTGCTCCTCCTTCAAATTCTTTAGTTCTTAGAACACGTGCTTACTCCACCAGCAAATTTCTGCAATAACTGCATCCGGTGATTTCTTCCCCTGTATCTGTAATTTTTTTGAGTGTATTTTTTTATAAAATAAACAATTTCATATACATACATACATATACAGGGCCGCAGGAGTTTTTTTCGGTGGGGGAGGAGGGGGGTTCTGACAAAAAATGTTTTATTTTCACTTTTATTTCAAAATAGTTTGGTTTAAAGAAAAATACTGATAAAAATAAAATATTTCACAGAAACTACAAAAAGTAAAAGTAATCTTTAAGCTATTGCTCCAATACATACTACTAACCAAATTTATTTAACCTTATTCTAAAAACAAATTAAGCCGTCTTGATTTGTTTGCGGCAAAGTCATTAATAACTTCTCCAGTGTCCAGATCAATTCTGCGGTGAACACTCATAAGGGCTAAGCCATTCAGTCTTTCTTTTCAGGTCGAGTTCCGCAGGAAGGTTTTCAGACGTTTCAAAGCCGAAAAAGAACGTTTTGTAGTACACGCAGTGACAGGCAATGTTTCATAAATTTTTAATAAATAAAAAATGTTTGGGAAAAGTTGACTTTGATACGCATTTAGAGCTTCCAGTGTAGTTGTTGGGCGACTTGCAGAATCTTCTTGGCTCCATTTCTTTTTCCAAAAAGAAACTTCTATGGCAATCGTTCCCTTGTTAATATTTTTGTTAATATTTAACACCCCATTTTTTTCAAAATTTTCTTTTTGATGCAGAAATGCATCTCGATGATCTGGGAGAAGTTCTGTATCAAAAAGATAATTTACAAAAAAAAAATGTCGCTTACGTTATTTTGGCGGTTAGGGCTCGATATAAACATACGTATTAAGAGTATTTAAAATAATTTGAGTTACTACACAAAACTTTTTTTAAAATATAAAAACTCTATTTCTTCAAAAGTGGCGCGTCTGCTGCATTTTTAACAAGTCAGTGAAGTATAAAACCTAATTACTTTCCCATAACGCAAAATTTGGGGGGGCGAAGGGTTCATAACACCTACATCCTCCTCGATAAATACGGCCTTGATCAGAAATAAGAAAAATTTTCCACAGTTATGCGGTAATATACATAAAAATAATAAATAAAAATATATTCGAGTATTCTTAAAGAAGAAGTGAGCTCTTCTTTAATGTACTTAAAGACAAAAATTGTAGACAATGGTATATTTTCGATCAGGTGTACACAATAATAGGATAGTAGCTATGCTTATTCGCAAAGTAAATTCTATTAAAAGAGAACATGAAAAATTTGTTGCATATTTCAAGGGGACATATCGGTTTTATTATTTTCCGAGGGCTTTTGCGTTCTTTGTAAAAATATTTTGTCTGAGAACACCCCTAGTGAAATTTTTTTTGTAGAATAATTTTCTAGAACAGTTTAACCCTCTAGCGGCCTCCCAAATGCCATTTTTCAGACTAATGCATTAGAATGCTCTACAAAATTATTCCTCGTGAAATTTTGCTACATGTACTCAAACTACATATTTCGCTCCGATATGAATTTTAACCTTTTTTTCACTAAATCTAAAGACACTCAGGCAAAAAATTGCAAACATAATATCACCGTAAAAAAATTGATAATAATATTGATACTAAGGCTTATAAGTACTTCTGGTTACCACGAGCATATATCTGCTACATACTGATTTACAACAATTATTTCTGAAATTAAGTATCCCTCATAAAAAAAAATCTTTTTTATAACAGCGTTAACGTGAAGCACCTTGGCGGAACAAATGCCATTTATAAAATATGTCAGGAATATTTTATTTGACAGCTCCAAATAAATGCTAGCTGCATTGTACAATTTTTCTAAGCATTTAAAAGTTTAGGCATTAAACTGAAAGGCGCATTATAGCTTTACAGTGCATAAAGAAATTACATTATTTTTATGCGCTTTTTCAATTTTTTTTTGTTTCAGCCCAAACAGCTGTTCACTTACATCTACATACTTTTACTTCCTTTCAAATTTACGCTGCTTATAACTTTCAATTTCTGCATATGACGTTGTTTTTCTGCTCTTATAACATTGCTTAATTCAGAGTGTAAACAAATTTCGCATAGCACCTCTTAATCAACTACCTCGAACCTCGCCCGGCGTTTTCAGTTCTTTACCCGCATGCAGCACATCTTATAATTGCACACAAGCAGCTAAAAAACGTCTTTCGCGCACACTTTCCGCTCACTTTGGCATATGCTTTGTTTATGTTTTGCTTGTTTGCCATGTCTTTCTTAGCACACACATTTTCTGGCGGAATTAGTTGCAAGTTGTGATTTAAAAAAAAAAAAATTTAACCCATTTAGTTAATGTAGTGAAAATAAACACTTACTCAAACCCGGCACATGCTTCGTTGCAAAGGAACAAAAAACTAAAAAATAATACACACACATACATGCAAAAGAGCCGAAAAGCGCTGTTATGCGCTGAGTTAACTGCTCAGTCCTTTTTCTCCTCGGTTTTGTTTTTTTAGTCCTTTGTAGCTTTTTTGCGCACTTTATACATATTTTTATACCCGAGCGCACTTGTGCACAAGGGTATATTAAGTTTGTTCACATAACGGTTGTTTGTAACAGCATAAATTTGGCCTTTCCAACTGCTGATTCCCCTTAATGGGCGCGCATAAGTGCCAAATACTTCTTTGTGTTTACACTCTCTGAAACTATGCATTTGAATGCAGTTACATTCAAGTTTGTTACTTATACACGTATGTATAAGTGCATGTCTACATACATACATAACTACTTACTTGGTTGCATGTGCAAAAGCATAAGTAATTTTCTAGAAAAATAAGCATATTTAAAAACGTTTTCTGTAACGCTGCTGTAATGCGCTGAAAGTGAGTTTATAAGTACATCCATAAATACATATTTATTTACATATATGTATAGTTAGTTGAATATAATGCGAGAAGTGTTTTTGAAAGAGAAATATTTATGCTTACAGCCACTTAATGTTGTTGGTGATTATATGACAGTTTCATATGAGGCAAATGAGAAATTGTCTGCTCTTCAGTTGAATTTATAATTTTAAATAACTAAAAAAAAAATACTTTTGTAAGAAAGATATTTGAAGTCAATAGGGACGCTACTTCCTCTCGTCTGAAAAAAATTTTATCAAGGGAGCTTTCCTATAGGATAGGTCTCCTAAGGAGGCAAGATGGCACTTTCACGAACAATAACAGCGAGACTCTGAAACATGTGCTGCGTATGAATTTCCCAGGCTCATCGGTGAAGTATGATCAGATGACTTCTGCTCCTCAGAACACAGAGAACCTAGAGTAAGAAGCACCACATATTGGCTCCATCTTTGACAGGGACAAACTACGTTTGGCGGTAGCGGCTTTCGGACCTTTCAAAGCCGCGGTTGGTGATGGGATTTTTCCAGCAGTCATACAAAGGAGTATTGAAGACATCAATGGCCCCCTGGGTGGCTACTATGTAATTCGATTCGAAAGTATTTCCGTCCGAAAACGGGTTTCCTTTACTACCTATTCCGAAATCAAATTGAAATACCGGGAAAGTCGTCCTAGATACTTACGGACATTATTATTCAGGTCAATTATGACTAATATGGTTACATGACATGATGCCCAAAACTTAAAAAAAAATCAATAAAAAACCGATTGTATCAAGAATAGAGGCGGCAGGTCGAGAGCGAATTATAATGAATAAAAAAGTTTAAACCATTAAGTTTCTTGTTTTAGTAACGTATTTTTAAATTTTTTTTCCTCTTATAAAATTTTACCCTCCACTAGTTGGGCTTGCAATTCGCTTAAGGGTTACTTCTTTAATTCAAATATTATATTTGATAGCTTAAAAGGCATATTAGTTTTAAAAATAATTTGCAGATCACTTTCAATACAAAATTTTTTTTTTAAATATGTGAAATAGGAAACACTTAGTGGAAAATCGTAAATTCAAAACTTTATCAAGCAGCTATTTTTAACTCTCAGGGCTTGGTTTAAGTTTTATTGATGGTTTTGATATGGATTGCTAACAAACATACCCTATAAATAGGAACATAAAAAACTCGGACCCTGGAACTAAGATTAACCCATTACCGTCCACCGTACACGCTTGTATATATCTACGCTTTAATGGTTTGGTTGGGGGTTTATTGAAACGAAATCCATGCATCGCCATGCATAAGTTTTGATGTTGTTTTTTACATATTTTATATACAAAAATAAATCCTAAATGAGCTACATTTCACTACGTAATGCCCTAATATCTGTTAAGTATGCGTGCTGACTTTCGAAAAGCTGGGCACAGTAGCAGAAAACTTGTATTAAAGTGTAGGTGGGAAATCTGTTTTCGCCATTAATAAACTTTACGGAAGGAGGCACACGGGAACAGCTTCCTGTAAAGACTTGCAAATCGTGAAGTACCTGCAGTATGATTCTGACATTCGCTACGCAAAATTTTGATCCCCCAAATTCTCTAAATGCAATTTCAATACAACTGGTTATGTAGATGGCAATTGCTTGCATATTGAAAAATAGAAAATGCAGCATATTGCAATTTGCGTACTTTTTCACCCCAAAGACGGTGGCGTAGGAATGCAGCCTCTTGGTAAGCTAATGACAGATTTCTATTGATATATTAAAAATAAAAAAAATACAATTCATCATTGGAAAAAGGCAACTGAAGTTTTTGAGAAACATGCGGGGTTAAAATACCATCAAAATGCGGTACTTGATTTAAATGAAAGTTTATGTATTTCGAATAACACTCAGAAGCCCGTTGACATTCAAATCGATGAGGGATTCAGCAAAAAAATTGCAGAAAACCGAATGCTTCTAATACCTTTTATTCACACTGTTTTATTATGTGGCCGCCAAAACATTGCTTTGAGAGGAAAAATGGACTCGGGCTCCCTAAGCGATGGCCATGGAGGCCATGAAGGAAATTTCCGAGCTATATTACGATTGGTGACCCTTAGCGGTAATGACTTAGCAACTAGCTTGACAACACCTGCGAAGAATGCCACATATTTAAGCCCACAAATCCAAAACGAAGTTATAGAATGTTGTCACAAAATATTGCTGCGCATAATTGCTGACGATATTAATGCTAGCGTTTACGCGTTTGTTTACGCATGAAACTGCCGATATAGCAGGCGTGGTAAATTTTCTTTTTTAATTTTACAATTTTTTCGTTGATTTTAAAACGGCTTTTTATACCCCAAAGAGAATCTGCCTCTCCGTCGCCTCGGCTAGGTAGAGGGACGCTGTTCACATTTTTTTTAAAAATAATCAAATAAATATTGGAATTTTCGCTAAGCGATGGGCCAAGCTCCTCCCCAGTTTATTGTGTGCGCCTTGATTTTTAACACAACTATTAGAAATAATTTTTTGATTTAGCTCAAACCAGGGACTGAACCTTAGTCCTACCGAGTGGAATTACGCACCTCTTACCAATCGGCTACGGCAGCCGCATGCATGACACTTGAAAAGCCCAATAAAAATATACTTCTAAGGATTGCCTTACATTCACACGTGCCACCAACTAAGTTCGCTGGGATAAAAAATATTATTAACACTCCTTAGTGCTGTGCCTTGCATCGAATTAAATGCGTAAGAGTGGAGATGGAAAATAAGATGCTTGCTACCTTAAATGCAGCTAACAAGTAACTAGTTGCACGCTTTGTTGTTTTAATGCATTTTGTAGAAAATTGTAGAAACTTTTTGATAACTTTTGATGGTGTTCAAGGCACGCGTGAGTTCATGCATTTATTCGCAAATCATAGCACGGTGCAGCTGGAAGCACAAATAAATGTTTTTTTGTTACCATTGTCTTGTGAAGAATGGCCTTTTCTACATGCTCATATCATCACATTTATGTGAGCTCATGAGCTAGTTTTTTTCCTTTCCTTCTTTTGCAACAAGCAGAGTAGTTTTTATGATTACATAAGTCACGTAACTAATTAAAAAAGCGTTGCACACATATGAGTTTGAATGTATGTATGTATGCATATTTATTCCCTAATTCTCTGTCGCATAGTGCTGCATTCTAAAGGTAGAAGTATCCTCTGCTGCATTCGCTACTTTGGTTAATTTTTGCTGAAAAATTCCAACTTTTTACAGCTTTCTGCGTTTTGCTGTATAGGGACAGCATTGTTGAATGCAATTTCGATGACTTAATTACCATAGCATTTGTGTGCGTATGTATTATACTCAGTTACTCGATAAAGTGTTGCAAATGCCGTAGGCAACTGCCTTCATTTCTGTGTTATAATTTTCGGTAGATTTTTTCATTCTTAACGGCTTTGAATGCAACAAATGAGAGCAATTAGAAAATTTCACAGAAAAAGTAAAAAAAAAATCATTTTATGGAAAATGGTAAAACAGTTATTTAAAAGCTGAAAAAGCTAAACATAAGTTCAAATTTGGCTATTAAATGATAAATGTAATTCAGGGACTTTTTTTTTCTCTTAGACGTTATATGAAACTTTTTCAGAGTGAAACCATTCACTGCAGATCCAAACCATAGGCCAACATGTGCCAGTTTAAGCAATGAAAGCCATAATGGCTTTAACCAAATAGCAAAAAAACATTAAAAATACCTGCTATCTTAAAAATCGAATGCAAGAATCGAGAAACCAAAGTAAAATTTTTCGTATTAAGGTAAGCACAAGAAACATGTCCCTTAGACGGGGTCGCGAAAAAAGTGTTCAATTACCCCCCTAGTTTGAATGCATGCTTTGAGAGGAGTTGTACATCATAAAAACTTGCATCATTGGTGAGTCCTTAAACAGATAAAATCGAATTTTTTCTTAACTTTTTTATTCATGACTCCAACCTAAATTTCTCGCACGTCATGGCGTATGAGTTATCTTTCGACATTAACAATTACTCTGGTTGAGATAGAAATTGCAAGTCATTGTAACTCTTTTCTTTATTAGTTTACTTATAACCAAATAATGTGATTATTAGCAAATCGTATATTGAGAGAAACATTTAGTTGACGTAGCTAAACTTTTCTCAGTGTATTTGGTTAGGTAGAAAGTGTGTTACTAGAATTTAGTAGACTAAGGAACTATTCCAGCAGTGGGATTTTGAAAAACGTTAAAGCTAATTTTAATAGCCAAAAATCTCGAAAAGAAAAGCAGGTGCGCCTAACAACATGCTATGGCTGATTACACATTGCATATGCTACTTCTTTAGAACCGGAAAAAAATCGGACCCTTGAAAGAAGATTCAAAAAAAGTGGCTTTTACAAAATATTTTTTAAAATAATTTTTGAAACCAAATGTCTTGAAAACTGTTAAGTTTTGGAAATCATGTTACATTACCAAATTAATGAGAAATTAATATAATAATGACTTTAAGTATCTGAGCCGATATTCCCGGTAACTCTGTATATTTAAAAATAAAAGGCTTTGTTATTAAGATCAAATTCAAATATGTATTTATCAAAATATTGCTTTGTTAATTACAAAAATTATTATTTTAAGGAACTTTTGATAATGAACTTGAAGAAGTATATAAATTATAAATCAAATTTTTTCAAATACACGTAAAAGTACAAACAGAACCAATTCGCTGAGAATTTCGTCGGGCGGAGCGATGCCGTCGGGTGACATTCGCTGCAACATTTCGCCCATTAAAACATAACCGAAAAGAAATTCGCATCAGCGGATTGACAAAGAAAAAACATTAAAATACAAAAGCGAAAAGATGAATACTCAAATTGTCCTATTCTTCTCCATCTTGATAATTATCTGCTCGAAAAGTCAAGAAAGAAAATTATTTTATCATAAAATCTATTCTCGCCGCATTTCGTCAGACGAACTTCATCCTCTCTTTGGTTCTGTGCAATCTCATACACTGCAGTGTGTTTTAATTTTGGCAGCGAACTTTCTTCCGACGAAGTTCGCTCAGGGAATTGATTCTATTTATACTTTATGGTGAAACTTTAAAAGATAAATAGACTTCGACGATCCGTAAGTCTAGTCGAGAATCTTGTCTTAGGGGTTATTGCCATCAAACAAAAAATTGTTAGCATTTTTAGACAAAGTTGTTTAACACAAAACTTTAAAAATGCTTTCGTGGATTTTAATTTTGAACCGAACAATTTTTTGGAGTGGTTTACGGTTCGGTTTTGTTATTTCAAAATAAAAATCATTCAATTCGTGGTTCGGTTTGAAGCCAAATAAGCGGCGGTTCGGTTCAAAATCAGTTTGCAGTTCTGGGATAAAACATCTATTTCATTTACCCAAATTTATGGCGTTTTCCTTTCTGCCGAAAATTGTTGCCATAGACGGACAGACAGACAGACATGGCTTAATCGATTTATATTTTCATTCTGAGCATTTTGGTATATATATGTCTATATCGATCTCGATTCCTTTAGGCTGTTACAAACAATAGTTATACGAACAAAGTTATAATATCTTTGTGCACAAGCGCGCTCGAGTATAACAAAAGGTGAGAAAATTCTGTGTACCTTCCTTAAAATATCACACTTTAATTAGCAAGACAAAAAAAGCACAACTCAGCCTTTTGAAACTTTGCCAGGGGATATGATTTCTCTAAAAATCAGATTGTTGCTTCTAAGGACAATATTATGAAATGCATGAGTTAGACAAGGAAAGTATATAACACATGTATTTTTACAGGGTTGCTTGTAGCACCAAACATATTTTGCACCATGGAATGGCAACATTTTTTGCTAGAAACGAAAACATCATTAATGATGAGTAGAGAGAGTGTCGTTGCCTTGAATAAGAAGAAAGCCATTTACTCATCATCTTACAAAATCAAGCTATTCACAATAGATGCACGGACATTATCCAAATCGTGTACTTAAAAATTGGCATATTAAAGATTTTTAAATAGTAAGTCCTTACCAAGATTTTAGAAATGAGCTCATCGCACCTTACATTACCGAAAAAGATCACCAACTTTACAAAAAATTGTATTTATACTCATAAGCAGGGACCGTAATCATTATGAGTTCTATCAAAAAAATTGATATTTAATCATTATTTCAAGATTTTAAAATTTGAGATCAATAATAATAATACATTTCTGAGTTTTATTTTTATTTTATCACTTATGGTCAAAAATAAAACTAATTTTTTGAGTGTTATTTTTCGCTGTAAAATAATAATTATTTTATGAGTTTTATTTTCTTTCATCAAAAATAATGATTATTTTTGAGTTTAATTTTTTTTACCGAATATAAGACTAATTTTTTGAGCGTTATTTTATCTCCCAGAAATAAAATATAAAACTCATTTTTTGAGCGTTATTTTATCTCCCAGAAATAAAAATTACTATTTGAGTTTTATTTTTTTT